>JAVQJD010042078.1:0-37286 GCA_036023655.1 Nannoperca australis
CGTGTGACTACGGTGTGCCACAGATATAACTTTCCCCGCAATCATACACCCCCTACTGTGCAACCCAGGAAACCAGTGCATACAATGTATTACAATTTCACACAGCAGCGGCTCCAACAGACAGTGTAATATGAAGATGAAAAGGATTGGCAGAGATGCTGCCATTGGAGGAAATTACTGATTATCTGCAGCCAGCTCTGAAAATTCAATCTTTTGTATGGCGTCCAACAGGTCACGTTAGGTCGAGGCAATTCCAAGAACCTAAATCTGAGAATTACGGTGGAGGCTGTAACACCGAGAGCAGGACAGAGGATGATGCCTGCGTCTTTGATAGCGATATGTGCTGTGATAGACCTGAAGGCTGACAAATAGCCAACTTGCTGCTGGCCCGAGTTCACCCGAAGCTTCAAAGGACACCACATCCACAAAATTGCTTCAAGCTCTCAGAGCTAAAATGCTCAATCATTCAGAGCAAATTCGCAGCAATGCCACAGACAAATGAACTGAATCACTGTTGGGAAACACGCCACATGGGTTGCTGCTAAGCTAAGAATGAAGCAACTAACAAGTTGTTGAAAAAGGCCTAATGGTCAGTGGCAAGCTTGCAGGAGCACTGAGATGTGTGTGCGCACCAATGACAAGAATAAAGACGTCATCCTGGAGGTCTGGTTTAAGTAATACATCCATGAGTTTTAAAGTTTATCATCAGTTTAAAATACTAAGACAGGATTGAACAAAGTATAGGATTCAGAATTCCGCTGCACTGAAATACTGTATTACTGTTTGTTTATATTATTTATCTTCAATTGTGAAATATGACCATAAGCAATTTCTCCTCGAAGCATCTCCCTTCATGAGACATTTCTTACTCAAATGACATGTACTCTCTCAACCAGCGCTTCCATTTAAAAACACAAGCCAGACTTCTGAAGAGGAAACAAAAATCACAAGGGAGAGCTCCATCTGATCCCGTGTATTGGCACAAGTCTCTTTATTAGCAAAGTGAGAGGGCTACAAGGTAGGAGCCACACGGCAGAGATGGTGCTGGTCTGCGGCCAGGACAGTGAGGTGCATGCTGGGTGAGAAATGACCACCAAGCACCTGCCAAATGTTGGAAAAGATTCGACTAAGCCACTTTGGCAGGGGGCCAGCTAAGGCGTGGGGTTTTGTTCTCTCTACTCCAAAACTAAAGCTGGCTGGTGAAACAGATAAAGTGTCTGATTCATTTAGGAATCCTTGAGCTTGTGTGGCAGGAAGACAAAAGGTGTCGTTCCTCTGAGTTTTAACAGCAACACTAACTGTAAGAAGAGAAAGGATGACACCTGCCAAAGAGGCTACATCTGGGCCTCACAGTTTTCAACACAAATCACATCTTTATATAAATAAATGTATACTTGGCTTGTCTCCATTGCCAGTTGTATTAACACCACAATGATTCAACCTATACCGTTTTCAATTAAAAGCTTTTCAATTTGCTGTTGCCAACACACTGGCTTTTGCTTTGTCTTCCCATCACAAGGGAAGCAATGCCTTCATGTTTCTGGTTTCACCGACAGGTGATATCTGGGTTGTTCAGTGCCAAAACACCACAGCAGTAAATGCACAGCTCCAAAAATGTATTATAAAATCTAAGATATTAGAAAACAAAGAAAAGAAATACACATCAGGTTATTATCGGTCAATAAGTGCATTCAAATGTGACATTTCAGATTCAAGAACTGTCCATTAGGCATGCTTTGCCTGACAACTGCTGAGGAATACATGAACTAATATCCAATTCTCTTCTCTGTTGCTGGTCACAGGGGCAGACTGTGCTGCACTCTGCTCTGTAGGCTCATAATGAAGTGGCATTTTGGCGGGCCAGGCCTGCGCTAGGCACTGCATGCACCAAAGTAGGTAAACAACTCATTCATCAAGGCTTTTTTTGTGTGCCTGCCAGGAGCGGGGATTGTTCGTTATGATGGAATTTGTTCTAAGGATCAACTTATCATCTGCGTCCGGGCAGAGATGAAATAGATTTGAGGTGATGTATGGCTGTTTGGGGCGCCGGCTGGTGTGGGAATATGTGCAACCAGCACTAAAAACAAATGTGAGTGATGATTTTTGAATAGCGTTGAATACAGGAGTTAGGCTGAGGTCAGGGGTCCAAATGCTGTCTGCAGAGCTGGTCTCTTGGCTTGCAGACATTGCTTGTTGTTGCTGCTGATGCAATTTGACACTCCTCCCCCACATAACTGACTCAAGACACAACTAAATACAGCTTTTGGGTGTGTGAATAACCACATACATTCTGCAGAAAACATCTTATCACAGCAGTGTTAAGACCTCGCTGCACCCATTGAATAAAAGCAGTGGTAGAGTCTTAAAAAAGGTCTTCCATATATCCTGCAAATATTCTGCACTAGTTCTGTCATGTTGTGCAGTAAAAGAATAAGTCATGTTTAGACTGTGTGTGTGTGTGTGTGTGTGTGTGTGTGTGTGTGTGTGTGTGTGTGTGTGTGTGTGTGTGTGTGTGTATCAGAGATATGGGAGAGGGAAATTGAAAGATTTGACATGGCTTCAGGGTCAAGTTGGGTTCAGGCAACAAACCTTTGTAAGCCGTCAGGCCTGGATCAGGCTGAAATTTCAGGCCTATGCTTTACTCTTCTTCTAAGATTGGCTCATTAAAACAGATAAGTAACTGTTACTAGCGAGATGTTAGGTTTAACAAATCCATAAAAGCTACATGTTTGTCTGTAATTTCCCTGCAAGATGGGGCAAACTGATGAAAAACATTGAAAAACTTGCACATGGTGGCACATGTGGGTGGTGATCCATGAAAAAATACAAATACAAATCATTTTAACAAAACTAGCTGTACTTCTCCACATCCAACCTCTCTTAGCACCACAGCCATCAATCCTTTCTCCCCTGACTCGAAAACGTGGGAACTGCCGGGTTAGAGATGCATCCCACCACTTGCCTTTAGGGCAGCTCCTGGACGGCTTGGATAAAGATTTTTTACACCATGTAGAGCTCCCTGACTATCACAGACATTAGGCGCCAGGAGCCCACGGCGAGGTTACCACCTGAGTGAATATATTGCACACTATTTTAATGCTTGCAAGCACCATTGCACAAAGTTTGATAAGAACTTAGCTTTGGTGCTTAATCAGTGTTTCTGTGATGGGAGACGGCTTTATCTTCTTTAAGTGTCTGATGGTAAAAACCAGAAAGAATGACTGTTTGGGGAAAAGACAGGAGTACAGGTGAGTTTTGGTCTTTGGATGAAATTATGTATTTTAGGCAAGGTTGTATAAGTATATATATTTTCTATTAGTGGCTGTGGCTGAATGAATAGACAGGTACCAGTCTAGTCTGTGCACAGACGCTCACAGCCAGACACTATTTCACAGTAGACAGTCATTTTACAGAGCAGCCTGGGTCTCGCTGGAGTCCTGCGTTAATGCTCAATCAGATGGTGTCGTGACATGGCAGGGGTGGTCGGGTTGGCTCGGGTGAGCTGGTCACAAAGACTGCACTCTTTCCACGGGCAGGAGGAGGGAACACGGTGGTTGTGGTGGTAGGGGGGCATTAAAAACCACAGCACTCAGCAGCTGAATCCAATCCCTTTAATCCCCGCTGGTATGCCCGAGCAACAAACGCCCATTGGTCTCTGCCTCAATTAGCGCTGATGGGGCCGGTTGCCGGACGGGTCAGGAGAGCGCCTGGGTCTCTCGCCATGAATCGCTCCACACTGTACCGTTTGCACAAGGAGCACATACCAGCGTAGCCCCATGTCCCGCAATGGGCTGCAGTCGGCCACTGCATACCGTACATTCTTTACAGGACAGGCCATTTAAAACTCCTCGTTATCTCTCGCAGGGTACTGTAGAAGGATCTGCAAAACTCCCTCTGCATCCCCCCGGCTCCCCCTGATGCCCTCTGTGCTTGAATTGTTTGGATTTATTTGAAGGGTGTGTTAAGTGCCACTTGGGCTTTAAGCTGAACTGTGTATTGAGTTTGCAGTGATATTGTAATAGCACAAAGCCCACAGCATGGCAATTCAATTCATTTATATAAAACAAGCAATCAATGAGCGAAGAATGGGGGGCACAGAGAGGAGACTGGCAGACAAGCTATTTTATATACATATATGAGGGGATTGGTCCTTTGTGAGTCTGGTTCAGTGACATATTTCCCATAATAACATCACAACGTTATGCAGACTCACAGTAAAGCCTATAAAAACAGTATCACAATTCATGTTGCAAATACCGTTACTGTCAAGGTAATCCAAATAAGATAATGTGTTCACCTTCTGCAGCTTTTCTTACATCAGAAACCCAACGAGGAGAGAAGTCTTAAGAGAACTAAAAGTGTACAGGAATACTCTCTGTGGTCAAGGTTAGCCCACACCTGATCTTACATGCTGCTGCTGATGTGTGGAACTAATGGACTGCCCCACTCTGAGTCATCTCACGTGGCCCTCCAAGACATGTTGTCTGCCGTTCAATTATGTTCACTGTTTGCACTCGCCAGGCTCGCATTTGTACAGGACAAACCAATAAACGTTGGGAGTCAATAAATCCCCCTCTTTCATCCATCCAGCCATCAGACGCCCTCGCTGACCCCTGGCTGCTCTTTATATTTAGTGTAAACTAATGACACATACTGGTCACGAGGCCCCTCACAGCCAAAATAAAACACCAACACTATTATATTACAGTTGCGGTAAGTTAAGAATTTGACTCCCCACCAATGCAGAGAATAAGCATAATATCTCTGCAGGGGGTTTATAGTTTTGTTTATCAATGCCAGTGATGACGCAGTGATTACCAGGCGCTGCTCATTCCCGCTCATCAAGTATTAAGAGCTTCAAGACTGAACAAATCCCCTCTTCACCTCACTGGCAATTCAGATAGAGGTTTGAGTTACAGGTGAGCAACCAGTGTCAAGACAAGTCAGCTACACAAGCTGAAAAACCTTGGATTCAAGGCAAGAAATGATTCCGGCCTTCAGTCGGCGTTCCTGTTGGATTCTTGTTTGTGTTGATTACAGGAGAATGCCCCTTGTTGATGCCCCTGCAGTTCACAGGGCAGCTGCTCAACGCATCCTAAATGACATTTGAGGTTTATTAGATAGCAACACAAAGTGACAACAACAATAATGGCAGGATGATGAACAACACAAACGAACAGTGTTCACCCTCGGCCGCAGAGTCCCCGAGACCATTACCCTTTAGTAGTTATGGTGATAAGAGGTTACAGCGACCTTCATGACGAATGTGAGGTGTGAAGAATCTTGGCAAAAGATGGACGAAGGCGAAGAGGAGGAAAAAGGGAGAGTAAAGCAGGCAAGGACCCTTGAGAGAGCCTGAAACAAGAGCATGATGAATGTACAGCTCGCAGTTTTTAATCAAGGATCAAAGCAGGGCCTCTCCGTCTGAGCAGCCAGCCTGTCTAGACTGAAACTCTCCCAAGCACATAAAGCTACATCTGCAGGATGCATTCATTACAGTAAAGAGCTGTTCTGGACCGTCCTCTGGTGTACCGACACATCAAGAGGTCTAGACTAAGACTATCTGTATATATATATGAATAGTTTTATCCAATAAGCAATTTAAGTATATCTTCATAATGAGACTAATAGGTCACGTTCATCACAGAATGTCTCAAACAATACACTAAACATGGGCTTTTTTCAACCCTGGACTTGCCATCTTCACAATCATTTGTTTTCATTTGAGTCCGTAATGGTCACAGGGGCAATTCATTGACTTCCCATTACAGAGGTTCGCTCCATCTGCATTTACATGTTCAGCTTTTTTCAGCATGCTCTTATCCGGTCTGACTTACAATGAGCTGAGCAGGTAGCGTTTTGCTCAAGGACGCGTTGACAGGATGAATGCCTCTAGCGGATGTCGAACATTTGACCTTTTGGTTACAGGGTGGACTCTGTGGCCTCTTGCTGGCCCAGCCCACCCACCTGGCTCCTACGACTACACAATTAATCAGGTCTAATCATAGATCACAAGTAGAACATTACTGATCACGACACGATCAGCCATATTCTTTAAGTATCGTTTCATTAGTGCACATTGGCTCCACAAAAAACACGCCTACTTCGATGCAAAAAGATCAACAGAATTATGCTCTAAAGTAATGGAGTTTGACTATCATGTGGTTAATAACTATGATTATATGGGATGATCATTTTAGCAGCTCAAACTGTCTTCCTCTTTCTTCTTCCAAGCCTACACCTCTGCTTCCTCCAGGGAGGTGAAAGCTGAATTAAATATGTATGTTATTTTTGTCCCTTCACTGCCTCTATACTGCTGTTATAAAAAGACTCCAAAGCTGTGCCGCATTTGCACATGATCCCTTGCGTTTGCTTTGACCCGTTTGGAGTATCTAAGATTTATGGCATCAGATGGTGTCAGCCTCAGAAAAGTACACTAACCTGGCTTTCAAATGATTTCCTCTAATTACTTAACCTCTGTGGTGCCTTTTCACAGTGTTGTCCTGTGTGGCAATACTTACCCAGATACCAGGAGCACGTTGGAACAAATCGCTGCTGCTGAGGAAAACCCCCTTAATAGCAATTACGCTGTTTGGATTATTCTTAATTGTAGTGAAAGTTTAGAAAGTCACTTATGTGGTGAGTGTGTTTTAAGAGGTCTTAGAAACCTGTTCAAACGTAATTGTGTCTCGTTCCATGCCTGTCACACACAAGAAACAATCAATCAAGTCACTAGAAGTCAATGTATTTCAATATTTTCAATGTAGTTCAGTGACCAGAGACACTTAACCTCTAACTGAACTTTCCATTGGTTTTCCCTTTCTATTGCTAATTAGGCTCATTAATGTCTGCGTGCAGAATAATAGAGATTAAGTTGACTGCAGTTGATAAACATTTTCCAGTTCAACAAAACCTCAGCTTGAAAGAAAAAGAAGAGAAAGCTTTGGCCTGTTGTTGGATCGATGGTAAACTCCAAAGTCCTGTTGTGGAGATTATTATGGACTTCCACCTTAAAAACACAAAACAGCTATTTCTGCAAAGTAAACGGTATATATAGACACAGTTTATCTTCCACTGCATTAATGCAATAAGGAGCTCCTACGTCACCAAAATGCACAGACAAGCCATCCATGTTGCATGCAGCGAGATCAGAGCACAAAACACCTGGCCATGGTCTAATTTAAACAGCGCTCTGACCGCCACAGCCGAATCTGGCAACATGTTGTTTTTGGTCACCATTTTACCTCAGTGAACATGAACCGGACAGGCGCTTTGTCTTTATGATGTTAAAGCTCAGAATGATACACGGCCCTGGAAGGAAGCAGTCTGACTAGTTGGGCCCGATGGGAAATCGAGGCTGCATCTGGCCCTAACAAATACACCTGTGCTTTTGAAGCCTAATGCATAATGCAAGAGAACATATTAGAAACAGATAGGGGGGGGGGGGTGCTGGTAGCTGGCCTCTGACCGCCCTAGGAAACACCCCAAAACACTGCAGAGGGGAAGGGTACAGGGTGGTTGAGTCACACTCAGAATGGTTTAAATCTTGGGAATCGTGTGCATTAAATAACCGTTTTTATTCATTTTCATTTTATATTTCCTGCTGGTTTTAATCTTTTCAAAGTAGTTACACATATTGACATGTTACAAAACAGAAATACAGAGTGAACAGCAGCATTTGAGACACACTACAAAAAGAAGCAGTTTTTAACATGATCAGAATTGCAGGCAAAAGCTACACAAATGGAAAGTTTTGCATTTTCCACTCTTTGCTTATCAAGTCAGTGCACTTGTCATGATTTTAAGTATATAAATAATCAACTCAGCCTGACAGAGTAAACTGTACTTTCAGTCAGCTATTAGGACAGTTTGTGCTTATTCAAGATACTGGATTTGACTTTTCCTTCTGTTCAGTGTTTCTGGGTTTTTAGTTTAACACAATAGAAACCCCCAGAACGCAGAATGTCTTCTAATGATTAACTGCGTCTGGGAGGGGGTGTCATTTGCCAAGTGAAGCCAAAGGCAAAATGTTCACCTTGTCTGAACAACTAAGTTGTATTGAGTTGTGCTTAATTGATTCGTTGACTGAAAGAAACAACAAAAAAACACATTCATCAATAATGAAAAGCCTTTTTAGCTGCAGCTTTAATTTTAAAGGTCATCTTTTTATATCTTGTTCATATTTCAACATCTACAAGATATTTAACATTCTGAGGTGAGACGCCTTCAAATATCATGTATGTGTATATGTAATGATAAAAGACCATCTCAGGAAAATTGTTTGATAATTAATTGCGTGCCCGAGGGACAACCAGCGACTTATTATTGTTGAATTGAAATGACTTATTCTGGTAGCAGGGGAGTCAAACAATTCACCAAGTTAATGTGACGGGGAAATGTTAGTTCTGCCCAGTTAAAAAGGGGACAGGACACAGAGGCCCTGGTCTGATGATCGACTGAGCTCAGATTGTGTTTCAAGTTGAGTTTGATGTGTAGCAGAGCTGAAACCGAATCATCGGATCTGTTGTGCTGCTGAGAATTAAAAAAAAAAGAAAAGAAAAAAGCTGAGCTGCTTCATCCTCGCCATATTGATGTAACCTTACACTGGTGTGCAAGGGGATCAATGTCTGTGTGAAACTGCTGCAGTGTTCAAAAAAGGAGGCCAAATGTGAAGGCAGAACATGAAACTCAACTGAGGCGTGTGTCTGCCTCAGTGGAGGATACATGCAGAAATCCTAATAGCTAATTCTCCAGAATTACCAGCAAAAACATGACATTCACTCTGAGCTACGACCTCTACAAGCGCGGCTTGATTGCTTGAGTTGCATTCACATCATGTCAGAAGAAGAAGAGAAACAGTACAGGGTCTTGTTGCTTCTACTTAGACCCATTCATACTCATCAACTCGTTAGAAAAAATGTGATGAACGTAGGCTTTAGCGGTCTTGTGACGGGCAAATATTGCGGTTACAAACCAGAGAGGAAATACAGCAGACATTGCTTGCTTTTAGTATACATAATTGACTGTGTTGACACACTTCTACAATTTCTGACACTGAATGGGAAACATGTATAATTTTGAATCACCACCAGGTTTCTCTTATAAGCACATTAAGTCTGACAGGACCTGAACATGCTGTAACTTATGAGGCAGCACAGTAAATATTTACCAATTTGCAGTTCAAGCTCGCAGGAGATGTAAGGCAGGGGTCGCCTTTCAGACTGATGACTGGGTTTAACGGAGCTCCTCATGCAGCGTCACAGTTCCTTGAAGTAAAATGTCCCTTTCCCGGTCAGCAATGGGGTGTTTGCAAACTCAGCCCAAAAGTGGCAAAACTGGTACACAAGAAGCCCATTTCTTACCCTGCCATCAACACGTTGGCAGACAACCTTGAGCCACCATGTTACAGCAGTGTTTAGACATGCCCGGCCCGGATCAAAACATTCAACTGCTCTGCCTCTTTCTTCCAAAATAATAACGTGATACAAAGCTATGTCTGGTTTTGAGGCTTAGTTAGACAACTTTGATATCCAGAAAGTCTGTGAACGGAATGCCATAAACTGCATTTAGCATGTTAATGTTTTACAAAACTCATTTATCAATGACATGCCGGAAAATTGATTAACAATTAAAGTCAATCAGTTGCAAAAGTATTTTACGTTTGCTGTACACAATTTGTTAAAACATAGCTATTTGGGGTTGCAAGTAACGGAATTTATTATTAATTCATCTGCCAAATACTAATCGATCAAGTAATAAAAAAGTATAAACTTTCACAGAGCCTATCATAGATAGGTAGATACCTTCTACCAGCCATTCCTTTGGCATTTTTGCTTGAAATAACAATTAATCAATCACAAATGTTACCAATTCATTTGTGTAAATTGATTGGATGCTGGACAACCCCCAACTCATTGCTGTTAAGAAGATGCGTCTTTCCATCACTTCCTGTCTGGTGAAAGGTACACGAACCAGAATTTCATTTAAATTAAATAAAAAGACTATTACTTTAGTGTTTGAATACAAATCTCAATGTTATCCTGAATTTCTTGGCATGTTGCAGTAGGCCTCATCAAATAAAACCACTCTGGGCTAAGTGCCCTGCCCTTATCAAAGGATTCTTGGTGTCGTCTTGAGCTGTGCCAATTCAACTTGATTTCATAAAGGGTTATTATTCCACCTCAAGTAGGAACCATTAATTTCCCCACTTCAGACAGTAATGAGCAAGTGGAATAATCATCTGCTGCGCTGTGTAATACAGACAGCACCTGGCTTCCACTCTAACTAACCCCAACTATTACCGTGTTTGAGACGCCTTTTCATTTCTACTCAAAGGCACCCCGGGGCCCGCGGTAAAACACCAATTCCACTAAGAGTTGAGTTTTTTTTTTAACCTTTTCCAGTATTAAGTATTACTTTTATGCTTTTATACAAGTAGACTGGGTATTGTATAAGCCAGGCCATATACCAAACAGCACAGAAAAGTGGTTTTGTACAGTTGTACATTTTGAAAGAAACTTTATTCACTGCTTAACATTTAGGCACTTACCTGTTCCCGGCCCCGATACAACTCTGTGGCTCCAGTCAATCCCAACCCGTTCAACCCAACAGGCGAGGCAAAGAAGCTGTGTGACTGGTTCACTACTCGTCACCTTTATGTCACGGGATGAAGTTAACATCCCAACATATTCAGGTACGGTGTTTCTCACTGCTGCGTGGCTTTACAGGAACACTGCCTGGTCACATACCATTTCTGTGTCATGTGAAGCTAGTTTGGAACCACTGGAACAGCAAGCTACTACATTTGTACAATTAAGCCAAAACAAAACTGTGATTTTTAACATTACAAGCTTCAAACGATTCCCCCGTTCATACAGTTGCATTTCTTACAGAATATTTAGTAATAATAGTTTGCTGCAAAGAAGTTCGACCACTAAAACATTATAATAGGGACTGAACATGCTGTTAAAAGGGTTAAACCCACCTAGACCTAGTTTAACCACCTTCTTATATCTTAATCTAACTTTCCATGACCTTTTGAGCCAATATACTTCATGATATTTATGATACTTTCTGATCTGTATCATTGATCTGCATTTTTACTAGCAATAACATGATTGAAGATAAAAGCTTTTTAAAAGCTCTTTAAAGCAGAGTTAAAATGAATCTAAATACAACGGTGGTTACTTGTCTTGTAGTGCTCCCGCCTTGAGTTTTAGACATCAACCACTTATTTTCCACTCCTCGTGCGTTGACACAATATTCTTCATTAAACTTTACTTGGTAATTAGGTTTATGCTGCAAGTTGGACAGTCTCCTAGTGTTACTTGTTCTATTCTCTGATCAAATTAAGCTTTAAAAATCTAATATGTCCCTATGTATTTCTTTAATAGGAACAGATCACTTAACATTAATATAAAAATGCAAGATGTAAACATACCGGAGTTACTAAGAATGCTAATTTGTATCCATAGTTCTATAGTCACAAAAACAGGAACATTACAATGACAATGTCCCACTAGGAGCCTCTCAAGGACCCCTTGAGGTCCTCAGGCCCCCTCTTGGGCTCACTGTTGACATCTGCAACACGTATAATGCACATCCACACATGGAGGATGCAACTAGAGTGGGAGTCCCCCCCCACACACACACACACACACACCTTCCCACAGGGCTGCATTGCATTGCACTGCATTGTCCACATATAACAACAAGCTATGCATTGCACTCTGCAGAGGTAACAATAAGCACTGCACCGACTTCTCCACAGCTGACAATGAGCCATGCATACCCCCCCTCCACACCCACCTGAAGAGCAGGAGATGAGGAAAACGGCGAAGGCCAGTTTGGTGGCGTCTCCCATTTTCCATCCGAATCTGGTCCTCTGACTAGAAAGAGAACAAAAAACGACAGAAGGAATCCAAAATCTCACAAACGACTGAGTCAAATTAAATGTCTTGCTGCTCCAGAGAGCCTTGTCTCTGCAAAAAAGACATTTTTAAAATGTCAAGATCGAGCCTAAATCCAAAATATCCCATGTAATGCCAGCCTTACTAGTCCAGAAAAAAGAAGGGAGGAGGAGCAGGGGATGGCTGCTGGTATTTCCAGGTTTACAGACAAGCAATGGAGGGCGACGTGTTGGCATTCAAGCCAGGACTGTCATGTACTTGCCAGGTCTGCAGCATTGTTATGAGCAGACGTGTTCATCTGTGCCTGTTTAACCTGTTATTTTCAGACCAGCGGAGCAGAGAGCCGAGCCACAGCCGGGCAGGGCTAACATCCATCGGACTGGAAATCAAGCGCACTCCGCTCTCCAATCAAACTTCTCCTCGACGAGCTCCGTCGCAGAGCTTTCAAACGTCAAAACGGCGCTGAAACGAGCGTTTCTAACCTGCCACCGCGGAAAAACGAGGTTCAAAACGTGGATTGTTGTTGTTATATTCCGCGTGGAAGCCTCCGTTTCGTCCCACAGTCCGGTGGGGCTGCCCCGGCCACAACCACAGCTCTGTCCGCTCCAAAAGGGAAACAACCGATTACGAAGCTCCCTCCTGTGTGTAAGCCAGCTCCAAAGTGTGCCAAAAAGCCTTCACTCCGTCGAAATAACTCGAATCAACAAGTGGAAACACGATCATATGATAGCAATAACCTCTAAAGCTGCCGTTAATCCGTGTAGCTAATGCAGCTATCGAGTTTAGAACGAGCTGCTTATCCCAAGTCCGTCTCCTCCTCGGCTCCTCAGGTCGGGACAATTTCAAGATGGCGTCATTAGCCCGAGTCAAGTCAGCCAAACGCATATGTAAGGTTTCCGGAGACGCATTTCAAAATAAAATGTTACGATGGAACGTGTGATGGTGCTATTGCCGATGTGGACAAAATACTACACTATCCCATTGTATCCCCGTATATTACACTTAATATCAAGGTGATGTAGGGTATATCATAATCGTGTGTTTTCACAAATTCATAAGATGTGACAGATGTTTTGTTTGCAATTAACACAACTGTTAGTGGTCATAGTCCACTGTTAAAACAAATGATTGAATATACAAATACAGGCAAGGCTAGCAAACTTAGGAACCTGCACCATATCAACCAAGGTGCGTCCTGTATTGTTAGCTAATGGTTGGGCCCTTTGTCAAGATCTAGTTTCATGACATTCATTATTTTAGTTTACAGTATAGTTATATTTTAGTGTATAATAGTGGCCCAACATATTCAACATGATGACATGATTACAATGGGCACTAACGGGTTAATCTGGCCATTAAGAATCTTATTTTGCATTACATTATGGGTTTTTCATTTGCTAGGCTAAAATCAACAACCTCCTCATGTGTTGTAGCTTGTGCTTAGTATTTCCAGTTTTCTATTTCCAATGCTTTTATATTTTAGTTTACCGTCATTTTGAAGGCCAAATCGTCCATTTCCGGTATTAGCATGGCCCACTCTGGCCAACTTGATAAAACAGCTTTACGAGCTAGGGATTGTTTTTAATTCAGGAAGGCTGCTCGTTTTGCACTCCAGCGTGTGCCGTTTCAAGAAAAGGGGTTTTTACCATGTATTGTTATGACGTGTATTTGCAGATAAAAGTCTATTTTAGTGTACAATCTGTGCGTTTATGTGTACAGTATAGCTTTTATTATTACGCATATGTGTATTTCTGTTCAAAATATATAGAAAATGTTAAGAAAAGCTATTTGGGAGATCCTAAAGTGCATCTATAGCCAATTATACTGATGTTTCACGAGGTTTAAACCATAAAAGATATCCTATTTTAAATTGATAGCATGCTCATAATGTATAGCCTGTCACTCTATGTAGGTCAACACGTATTGCAACTACATATAGCCTCATGCTGCAGTATGTGCTACTATACAGTCACATATCAGATTTCAACATGTGTTGGGTGCTCAGAAATAAATGCTAAGAATACCATGAAGTACAGATATAGGCTTGGCCCATTCCCAAATTTGTGTGACACTAATCTCACTAATAGCCTGGAGCAGATCTCCAACCATAAGCGCTGCTAAACGATTAGGAGGTCGAAGGTCTCAGGCGATTTCTCTGCCAAGCTGGAAGCTGAGTCACCTGTTCTTTAATGGAGCGTTGGCCTTCATCTTGAGCAAAACACACGCCTTGTACATAGCTTAATGGTTAGAGGTTGAGGCTATCACACTGACCGGGTGAGGAGTTCACTTCCTGTAGATGTTATTTCCCTGGCAACGAGTTTGAACTTCCATCACAAGTGAACTCTCTTGACAGTGACCTTCCTTGTCAGATATTGTTGGAGAACCTTTCATGGTTTATTTGGAATAAATAGAAAACCTGTGTGGTTTGGATGGAAGGCAGTAGCCAACATGTAACATTTAGTTAGATATTATGGCTGGGCTGAGTAGTTGAAGTCAAAGTTTTTTTGTGTGTTTGTTCCCATTTGATTCATTTATAGAGCTACAAAACACAAAGCGGTTAGCACACACTTCCCTCTTCCTCTGGCCTTGTTGAGCCTTCGTGATGCGTTTTATTTTCCTCATTCAGTTCTATTTGTCTCTTGGTACGTTGGCTGTGAGGTGACTGAGACCTTGCTGGCTGCAGTGCTGCAGGTAAATATAGTTATTGCCATTAGGAAGGAGAGTTTCCTGAACGGTGTGGTGAAGTGTTTTCTTATTCAACACTTCTCTGTAGGGCTGCTTGTGAGTGGGGCCAGAGGATCCAACTCCACACGAAATAGCTTCTTCTGTTTCTGAAGCTTTCAACTTAAAATGGAAAGACATACTGAATGTTGGCAATTTTTGACAGAGAAAAAAGTCATGCATAGATGTCTAGCTCATCTGAAATCAATGTTTTGATGATTTGTATCTGCTCTGTATCTGTGATTGGTGATGGCAGGACCTTTTTACAGTCTGTTTCCGTTGTTGGAGTTTTATAAAAGTTAATTCATAAGAGATCCAGCAGGGAGTCGGACCTCTCTGGTGTTCTGTCAATGTTCATGTGTATAACAAGCACAACACATTGAATGTCTTCCTGGAGAGTGTCTGAAAATGTGCGACGCTATTCCTGTATTTATACGATACTGTGTTTTCCTTAAAACAAGCTGTATAAAATGAAAAGAACACATTCAGCCGTGACAAAGGGATGACTTGCATTACACTCATGTGGAAAAGACAGGTTGGGTTGTATGTCCATCTGTCTTCCTTTGAGTGGGGAAGACCTACAGTTCTGGTCCTGGAGATTTACCGCCCAGCTAATCCCATTACTCAACTATCAGATGCCAAATCCTCTCTAATGGCATTACACGTGCCAGAATTACGTATGATGATGCTTGCTAATGAGAGCTCAGCAGATATACCTTACTGGAACCAGTGGCCCTTGCGTACAGAGTAGCCCCATGGCTCTGTGGCTTAATGGACTCAGTATTGAGTGTCGAGGGAAGTCAAATTTATCGACAAAGTGCTTTTAACAAAAAGCAGGTTGCTCTCAAAGTGCATTGCAAAGCAACAAAGGATGTAAATACATCTAAAACTGCAAGCATACGCATCGAAATGTGGAGATGGTGTGTGTTTGCAACGTGTGGGTGTGCACGAGACAAAGAGAGCTGCAGGACAACACCAAGGGCAATCGGACACTCTGATTTGAGTTTTGTTCTTTCATTCATCATTCATGCTTAAATCTTAGACTGCTGCTGCCACATCTTCTTTGGCATCTTCTTGCCTTTTCCAAACTGTTGAGTTAGAAGCATATTGTTGTCTATAGAGATTTACCTTCATTGGAACAAAGGGGCCTAGACCAAACCAGGACAAATATGTGGACATGGCCATGTATTTATGTGTATATATATACATAAATACATATATATATATCTTCTACTTCCGATGATAACCTGAAATGTTGCACTAAACTTTATAAACATTCCTCCAGTCTTTGTTAGGATACTAAATGGAGATATTTTGCAAACATAAACACTGCAGAGAAGCTATGCTGCCGAGCATGCAAGCAAAAATAGAATCAAAGTCACATTAAAGAAACGATGAAGTAACATTTCCTACAGTATGCACTCCACCAGACAGCAGTCCTATATGGAACCAGTGTGCCAAACTGGTTTAAATACTTTTTGAGATTCCTTAGCATCACTTTAGAACTCTGTGACGGAGCAATTCTGCATCATTTCTGCATTATGAGTGAGCATCACATGAAAAGTCCCTCTTGTCTAAGCTTATACATGTCTAACACGTGATTAAAAACAATACTATGAGCAGGTAGCCCAGTGGCTGGGTGGCGTGGCAGGTGTCGACTCTAGCTATACACAGGCTCTCCAGCTAAAATCAAAGCCTCTCCTTTTGCTCTTTAAGCGCCCAGGAAAATGATTTATACGCCTGCTTTTGGCTTGTCGTGATGCTACTCAGAGCGATTTATCTTGTCTTGGCTCTGGCTCTCTGTGGCAGGAGCCAGCCAACCTCCCCCTCCCTCCTTTCTGTTGTTTCAGCATGAATGATCTTTTCCATTGACAGCTTTGTTCATCCCTGCCGGCAGATCTGCACCTGTAACCAAAGCCCGGTGGATACCGGCCTAATTACCGTTCTCATCTGGCACCCAGCTGCCTTCCTTGTCCTCGTACAAACCCATACAACAAACCACAGAAGAGGAGGCATTAGCGAGTTAAAAATGAGCTTTCATCGACGCGGCTGCCACATAACAAACACGTATTTCCAGAGCAACACAGAGGATGGGGTTTTAAAAGGGTTTTAAAGGTTTCAAGGTCAGAAGGACACGTGGAATCAGCCAAAGAAGGAAGGAGCACACTTAATCTACAGTTACATCGTCAATCGCTGACAACAGTTCACACTTATGTCATAGAGGCAGGTATCACTGTCTTCTTAATCCCCCAGCGTGCCTGCTGTGATCTGCAACAGCTACTGTTTTTACACAGAGACATGCAAGAGTTGTCAGCGGCAGAGCCTCGAGACATCAGCCCATAAAGGCCGACTGGGGGGGGGGGATGATCTGCTGGTGCCTGAGAGGTTGATGGGTTCAGTCTCAGAGCAGAAAATCAGTGCACAGTGGAACAGGAAAGCGATTTTACTGGTTAAATACCAGTATGTAACTGTATGTGAGGCACGTGGGCGTTAAAAAATGAGCATGCAACCTTTTCCTCTTGAATAAAGGTCAAATAAACAATGTTTACTGTACTGGAGTGAATATTTCTATATTGAACCAGACCAGATGATGACGCACGCTGTAGAGATGCACATTGTATGGTATAAACTGAAAGAAGGACAAACTTATTGTGAGGCTTAAATGTCTGGCACCAAATGCTTTTCATTAATTCTGTTCAGAGCTCAATGCCGTATGCACTCATATCAAGGCCTGCCACCGCAGCATTTGTATGCAAATCTTGACCTTTGCCGAGCTGTTAGATGAATACTGTACATCTCCTTGTTTTCCCTCCCATTCTTATCTGCTAAACAGTTGTTTGCAGTCAGATTTGCTGAATCTCCTGCTGGATTATGTTCCTGTGTAGTCATCTCAAGTCACCAAGCAGCAGTAGCGGATCCTCGGAGCCCTGATCAGCCATTCAGAAAATAGAGTTTGAAGTTTTGAGGTTGAGTTTAGGATTGGTCACCAAGCATTCGACCGCTGTTGAATTGAAGCACCTCTCCTGAAATACGACTTGTTTTCCTCTTTATTTTCCTCTCCCGGAGGGAGTCGGGGGGGAGACGCGGCGCTGACAGCTCTAAATTTAATATGCGGTGGCCCAAAAATGCGCGTCGGCATGACCAGGCTAGTTTGAAAATAACACCACATTACAGCTGAGGAGGCCCATGCTCCGAGCATGACGTGACTCTTATGAAATCGCACATTGACAGCACGATATTTGGGGAATCGAACTCAATAGCCCCAAAAACTTTGTAGAGAAACAAGAGCAATCCAAGGTTCTTTCAGGGTGAAATCACAATTGTATGATGCAGATGTCAGATTAAAGTGGAAGTTAATGGAATCCACCTAAAACAAAAGGGAACAATCTTCCAGACACTGAATCAATCTTTGAAACATTTCATTTATGTTATATCCAGACTATTGGTCGTGTCGGTCTGTGGTCACATGAGTGTTAGCACAGACATTCAAGTTCCCCTTACGATGACCCCTATGATCTGAGGTTCACATTTGTGTTTTTTATCAAAATGAAACACCAGCTATTGAACAATTTGCCAGCAAATTTGGAACTGTTCATGCTCCCCTCAGGATGAATTGTGATAACTTTGATTTGATCATATTGCCACCATCAGGTCAAACTTTGACGTTGTCCAATACTTTGTTTAATGACCAAAGGCAAACATTATGCCTGCTCAACATCCCCATGTTAGCATTGTCAATGTGAGCATGTTAGCATGCTGAAACCAGCTGTGTAGACTCTAGTTTTAAACCCTCATACCCAGATGAACTGATACTCCTTGTTGCTGACTTACGAAATGTTTCAATATGAGTCAAAACTTCAATTCCGTGTGTGTAGCATGAAGCAAGCTACAACTTTCATTTAATTGAGCAGCCTTGTGTTGTAGAATGACAATGAATGCACCTTGAACCTTGAAAACGTGGGGGGGTTGATTTAGTTCCGATTTCTCCTCTATGGATGTAATGTCTTCTGTGACAGGGTGCCAATTAGCTATTACCTAATGCTGTGCTTGTTCACACAAGGTCACACTGGGAACACGTATGAACTCATTATGAGGATAAGTGACCCGTCCAGCCCGACTCAAACTCTTCTTTCGCTTATTTTTGGTCTATGCCACAGCAGCGTTTTCTAAAACAGGATGATGTGACGCGACGCTGCCACGATTGAAAAACCGTGTCATGTTGGGTTCCCTTTCAGAGGTCAGAAAGTTTTTAGTACGATGTTTTCTCCTTGTTTCCAATTATTTTAGACAAGAAGCTAAAGAAAATGCTCACAAGTTTTGGTGAGTTGGCAGACAATAGATAGACAGCATTTGTTATTGAGTGTATCTTGGATTAGGTTTCAAAATAAATCCAAAAAGTATTTCCTGTTGTTAGGATGTAGAAGTGAGACATAACACAGATCATTGAAAGGTGCAATTGAATAGTTTCTGGTGAGTTATTTCTGTAAGACAAGAAAGCCAGTTGGACTGGGCGTAGGGCCAGAGGCACACTGCTTTCAGGAAAAAACAACTGGTTGTTTAATGTAAAACAAGTTATTTTCCTATTGTTTGTCAATTATGAAAAACTGGACAGGATTTAAAGTCACTTTATGATAACACATGCACACAGGTCAAATTTAGCAATTTTTCTAAATCGTACTATGACCCCATAGAATTACACAAGCCAAAGTATGTGGACACATACTTTCATCTACGACACCAACATCAAGCATCTACTCAGATGTTGTGAAAATTATAAAGGAAGCCATGCACAACCAAAGCCAAAGATTTGAGCCGAGACAGAGTTTACATTCGTTTACATAAGACACCTTAGCTCTCTGTATTTGCTGGATGAAAACCGTGAGTTGCAGTTCCCAGCTCCAAAAGCTGAGAAGTGGACCTTTTGTTACAGATATTGTTCCCCTTGTGCTATGCTCAATGCATAAAGAAAAAGTTTCCCCACTTTGGTGTGGAAATTTGGGATGAACTGGGACGCCGACTGCGATCCAGGCCTCATCACCCAACATCAGTGTTGGACCTCACTGATGCTCTCGCAGATGAATGGGAACAAATGTCTGCAGCCAGGTTCCAACATCTGGTGGAAAGGAGATTAAAGTCCATGGTTTTTCACTGACGTGTTCGCCACACATATGGGAGTAATGTAATGTTGTCCTCACACTTTTGGCCATGTGGTGTATATGTGTGTGTGAAACCGTGTGCATGTAGTTGCAGGGAGTTGGTCATCAGCTTGGACTTCACACCCACTTATTGAGAAACTCCGTGAACACATGTTTACACGACTAAAAGGGGATGAATTACGGCCTTCTGTTTGTCTCCAATCAGATGGAACGGAGGCCTATTCAAAGTGTCGTCGCTTGCTTAATCCCTGCAGTGTGTATGTGTGTGACAGTCATAGATAATAGTTCTGGCCTTTCTGAACAGTGTGACAACACTCAACAGCTGTACAAGGCCCTGCCAAGGACCCCCCCCCCCCTTTCTGTTTCTGTATCTATGTCTCTAGTTCCTTTTCTGTCTGCCTGTCCCTCTCTGTGTTTTTCTTTTTTTTCTTTCTCCCGAATTGTTTCAATTTTTTTAAGAATTAAAAGGTATTAGGTTTGTGTCAGCACTTACCAAACTGTATATCCACTGTAAACCACCCAATTAAGGATCCATTAAAAAGCAAAGTTCACAAAAGAAATGCAAAATATCTCTCCAAAATTCATTAATGTTGGAAGATGCAAATGTTGGCCACAATTTATTGCTTTTACCAAAGTCAAAAACCCATCTGAACTTGACCCGAGACCCAAACCTCAATCTGATTCATTACTGAGCATTAGTTTGCCAGGCAGATCTAAGGCATTAGCTTCACTCTGTCTCTTCTGCTCTTTCCACTGAGCACCATGTATTTACATGAAGCCAATAACACAGGGACAAAGACACCTGTCCCAGTCAGAGAGAAAGAGATAACATTTCTTTAATAATTAAACTGAACATAACTGTGCCGAGCCCAAAGCTTCACAAAAGCCTTGAAATCCAATACTTTACCAGGACCTGTTGGGTTTGGAGAAACCCATTATCATGATCATTTTTGGGATGTCAAAGTGGACTGCGTTTGTTGGGCCTTGTTCTTTCAGGTAAGTATGAATTGCTAAAACACAGCCCAGGAGGTCCAGACAGAATTTTCTAAGACTAGCAAGTAATAACATGGACAAGGAGTTACCCTGATGATGACTTCACCACTGTGGCAAACTTTATTTCTGGGCGACCCTTTGCATCAGGACCCCTACTGTGTCAACGCTGTGGACTCCTTGAAATGATTTGGCTGTATAGGAGGAGAAGAAAAAAAAGAAAAAGAAGAAGAACAAATGCTAAAACAGAATATAACTCATTTTTAGTAGTGATAGATACAGCATGCTGCATTATACAGATGAATGAGAGGCTTGCCGTCTTTCACACAGTGCTGATGTCAGTCTGAACATAGCTTACATGCACGTCTGTCAGCTGTTTTCAACACAGATAACCATTAACCTCAATTATTTGTCTGCTTGCTCATATTGTGCCTGAAATTTCAATATTTGTTTAAAAGTTGCATTAGCCATTCTAGCTATTGCATAACTGTGTTATCAACGAAAAGTCCAAATGCCAAATGAAGCCTGCACTATTTCCTTTTGAGGTTTAGATGTTTTTCTTTCCTGATTGATTAAATGTAATTTTATTTAATCTTTCTCTCTTTCACTTTTTTCACTCACTTTCTCCTTTCCTGTCTTCCTCTTCCTCACTCTTTCTCTCCCTTGATAAAACATTGCTGTCATCCCGCAGCAGATGGCTGTGCTCTGCCACCCCCACTCCCACAATGCATCTGGGCCCTGTGTGGGAGTTAAACACAGGCAATAACATGGCCTCTGTATACACATGTGCCTCACCTGTACTTTTACAGTTACATCTGCATATGTGTGGTAGCGTTTTATCAAACAAACATGGACTCCCTGCTGAACTACATTTGTTTTGGAGTCCAAGAGGAAAGTTCAGCACTTTCTTTCAACAACTTGCAAAAATACATGTTTGCATGCTATGAATGTTGCTAACAACTCTGTTCTCTGGTTCCCTTGTTAGGAGGTATCCTAAGTATAAAGTAATTCCCTTGAAAAAAACTTGTGGATCCTAAGATGTTTCGCTTGACCCTTAAGTTGTTTATCACGGCATAACAATGCCAACGATTCTCTGCATTCAGCTGTTTAAATATGAGAAACTGCTTCTTTATCATTAGAAACTATCTTTGGGTTTTTGGACTGTTGGTCAATATAAAGAAGAAACTTAAAGACATCACCTTAGGTAGCCTGACTTGTGTCGTGCATTCATCTCTATTTGTTATGATTTACAGAGCAAAGGACTCATTGATTCGTCTAAAACACAATTATGGGATTAATCAACTATGAAATTGATCATTAGGTGCAGCTGTAGTATCCAGAGAATTTGCTGTGATCACTCACGTTTCTGTGTCACAATTCCTCAATGAGCAACATTTCAAGTGTGAAAAGTGAAGTGCTACTGTACTTTGTGAGTGAAAGTGTGCAGCTTCTCGCTTGACTGCGCTGCCATAAGGATTTTGTTGCTGGAAGGAGCAGCTTTGTTTTGGAACCAAACTCCTCGCTTGGCGTTTTTCTGTCAGAGTGCAGGAGGTGAAGGGAGAGAGGGAGGGGTCTCGGTCCAGAGACAGTGACATCAGCGGTGCCTTTGGCGCCACTTATCTCTGCAGGATCACCCAGCTGCCCTGGCATTTCCTGATACGGGCCACACACTGTCAAGCAAAAAAGATTCACGGAACCTGCGAAGAAATTGTTTCACAGTGAAAACACGGAGGAGCAGCAGCAGAAAGTTCACGAACCATTTTTGTCCATTCTTACTCACAACTTGGTCTCAAGAAAGAAAAAAACTAAATATGATAATGATGATCATGCATGCCAGCATTATGTACAGGAATGTTTCTGTTTTAGTAAGCTGTCTATATTTGCTTGTTGTGGTTGCCAATAGAACCATAGTTTCCAGAGTGTGGTGGCCTGCACTAACTCATTTATTCCCACATTTCCACTGGTGCGTGTTGTTTTGGTTGCTTGGAAACGTGTTATCTGACACTTACTGGTTTTTATTTGTTGTGACCACTATGTAGTCTTATGTTCAGACAGTTTTCTGGGTTGGAAAATGTTTTTATAAACCTGAGGGTCATAGACATAGATCAAGTCACTCAAGTGAAGTTATGAGATGTTTGCATAGAATTCAAACAGTGGTCTCATAGTCCATTGTCGTATTGATCACTGATTGTCCTTCATTTGCTGAGTTTCAAATATATTTTTCCTTTAAAAAGAAAAATTGCACCCATTCATGATCCTTTATCATATTTTCTGACAATCCTGAGCATGATCATATAATTTAATGTGCTCAACTTGTTTGTTTCCAGCTATGTCAAACCAAGGAGAATGAGTGCCATCATTAAATGTACAAACAGATATACACAACTTGGCTCACATAAACATTGATGCCCATCCTGTGTTGTAATCACTTTGTTTCACCACTTCTTCTCTCTAAAATGTATCTTCATGTTCAGATTGTGTATCTACGTGAATGCTTTCAAAAGGAATGATGGTGTTACAGCTGTTCACAGTTCACTTTGTGTCCGCCTCTGGGGGCTTAAATCAGAACGGAACAACATGTCCTCTTAACTCAAAGTATTTTCTTTTCTTTAGGCATCACAAAAGGAAATGCTTCGGCATCTTTAATGCTGGAATCAGACTACATTAAATGTATATTTTTGCCTTAAACTCCCAACAAGTCCTCCAAATGAAATGATAAAGTACGTCATTTGTACATGCTCTATAAACGGTACATAGAAGAGTTTCCTGATCTTCTTATACATGTTTTTCACAACTTGCTCAATGTGCTAAGGTGATCGGGAAACCGTGGCCAACAACAGAATTCCGGGATCAGGAATGCCATCAGCTGTAGGTTTTATCAAACTAGTTTGACAAAACAATCTAAACTCAAAGTCCACTTACAAGCTTATTCGTGATTTGTCAACCAGTATCACACAGCTCATCATGAAGTTTGCTCAGCTGTTATGGAGATGGATCATGGACATGCAAGCACCATAGCTTTTATGATTTCACCCAGAGCGCTTTTATGACCCCCTGGTTTTGTAAAACTCTTTAGCTTATTCCACTGCTTTCAACCACATCACATGTTGTCAAACTAACAACTTTCTGCCCGAGCATCAGCTGTCCAACAATCTGACACACTACTTGTTGCCTTCCACATTGAGACTCTCCTCCCAAGAGGATCAACAGCATCAGACATATCAGCAAATGCTCCAAAATGGGATTTTCAGTGAGCACGCAGAAACTTTCTACTTTCAGCAGATGAATGTGAAAACATCCTCCTCATTCTGCATGGTGAAGTTTCAACATTCAGCTGTAGGTACAAGACGAAAAACATATTTGTGAGTGGAGGGGCAGCCTGTGTGTTTTAGAGTACAGCAGTGGGATCCACACTCTCTCAGAAACAAGCAGGGAGGGATGAATGTGTGAGACAAATTGGCTCTATTGATGTTACTTGCTTCGTTTAGAGAGCATGCGAGGATACATCACAGGAGGAGAATTTAATACCTCTGTTTGTCTCTCGTTTACTCTTGTTTACTTGGCTTGTTTACTGTCGCACATGCTGACATTTTAAATGCCTATGTAGAAGCCACCAAATTAGGATTAATGCAGCGTTTAAACTTTTGACGCATTAACGCGGTTGAAGGATGATTTTTTTGAATGGGCTTGCAGAAATAATGACACTTAGACTCTCTGCCTCATGTCCCTGTTTATCTCTTCATTAGTGTCACTCGCACAATCAAAACCAAACTTTTGAGCTTTACGCACATGAACACATTGGGAAATTTGAGGAACACACTCACACAACACTCTGAACTTCACACATGTGCACACACACACATCAAGTAATGAACTTTAGCAAGCCAGCTATGCACAGTAAGACAAGTCCAACCCCTCACACACTCATACAGCGCTGCCAGCACAGCTTGCCATTAGCCCAGGGTTGTCCGACTCCAGACGATGTTTCCAATCTCTCGCACCATCTGCTCCTCGCCTCGGCGCTATCGAAAGGAGGAAGAGTGCAGCTTCCTCTTCCTCTTCCTCCTCCTCCTCCTCTCTGCGAAGCTGGCCATCTTGTGTGGAGGTGTGAGAGCTCTGGGACATGATAACCCTGAAAATATTAGTGTAGCGTGTAGCACATGTAAGCGTCTTTACCATGTGTGCTACTGTTCCCTGAAGACTTGTTTTTTAATTTCAAATGACTTGTTATTCTTTAGTTTTCAATCTTGTTGCAAAGGTAAAGTAGTGGTAGCTCATTGTAAGTTGCACGACAACCCTCTAACAGAATCACAACACAATCAATAAAACACTAAAGACAGGACACTAAAAACAATGTACCATTAACATAATAGATAATTGCAGGTAACAGTGCAATAACATCAATAACATTTGGCATTCATTTCCAGGAAATGATGAGTTTGATGGGTTTTATTCCTCTGGCAGGAATGTTAAGAATAGCTTATATATAGCTGTCTAAATCCACCTGTCACCTGCTGACAAAGGCAGTTTTTAATGATGATAGTGTGCATAATAACAATTAGGCACATGATGTATGTGTTACAAAGCCAGGATGCATTTATATTTCTCTGCTGTTCTCTGCTAGTGGAAGGCCTTGGCGTCCATCCCCTCCTTATTCAAGGTTGAGGATTGAAAAACGAGATGGATGCCTCCCGCAGAATATAAAGCAGAAGACGTGATGCATCACGCCAAGAGCTGACAGAAATACTACATTAATCATATGTGGTGATGTTACACAATGTACTTCAGTTCCTTTCTTTCTCACATCAGTGAGAAGATGAGCCTCGGTGCGGCTCATCTTCTCACTGATGTAAGAGCGCTTTTATGTTGATTGATCAATTTCTCCTTCAGTCCTATTTAGTAATATCCAAGGCTGTGACTGCTGTAGGTGTATTTCTTTCATTTGTTAAGGAAAATCTTCATATCTAATAATACTGAAATCCACTTTTCAGTAAAGAATAATGTCATTAGTTTTCATTCTTCTTCCGAATGTTTGATTTCTGTCATCCTGCACTGAAAAATGATGGCAACATGCAAATGTTCCTCAGCATAGAAACATGAGACTCTCTCAGGCTTATGTTATCACCACCTGTTTGAATGATTTTTAACTTAATTACTCAAATGTAATGTTTTGTCCTTAAGTGGACAGACTCATGAGCCTCGGCCACCGTTGCTATGGAGAAGAAGCAATTCAAAATGCTTCGTCAAGGCAGTTGGAAACAAGATGTGAGTTGTGGAATTCATCTTTTATCTGCTGGTGGCTCCTAATCAACTATACAGAGTGCACGTATTTGACAACAAGACGTCAGCGTAAGATATCAGACCAAAAAGAAGTTGAGTGAGTTTGTCTACAACAAAACAGTAATCACAGCGCCGGTCATTAGAAACACTCAACATGACAGAATGCGACTTTGAAAAAGTCAAGTCCTTGAAGTCAACACTTCTCACGAGAGATCATTTTCTAGTGACAGCTAAGAGAAACACAATGCTTTTGAATAACGTTTGGCATTTACAAAGATATTCCGAAGCTCTTGTTTTATCGACAGTCTTCCCAGCACCACTCTCCTGCCAACTTTAAACCCCATCATCATATAGTTTCTCCAGAGATTGTGATATCATTTTTATTCTGCTTTTTAATTTCTATTTCTATATTGTGATTTATAAAGAAAAAGATAGCTTTGCTATTTGGTTCTGGCGGACAAACTCTGACATTTACCACCAACATTTGAAGACCTTTTCATCAAGATGATTCATGAGAGTAAAGTCCTGACCTTCCACTGAGATTAGGAGATAAATCATTACTTATGTGAAATCCCAACATAAGACTGGCCCCATGCAAACGGATGAAAAGAAATCTCACTTTTCTGTCCTTCTCACCCTGTATGCTGACATCTTTTAATTTTTTTCTTTTCTTCTGGAAACAACCAATCTATTAGTGTCTGTATTCTACATGCAAACGTCTCTTTTTCTCTTCTCCAAACTCATTTTACTCTTTTCCCCCTATGCTTTGTTTCTCCATCAGCCCCCTTTTCAATCCAGTTCTCTCTCTTCCATTTTCATTTTCTTTGGATGCAAACATCTCTTTTTTCCAACCTTTAAGTATTTATCTGTGTCTTAAAGCCATCTATCAGCTGCACATACTCATCTTTGTGAATTATATATACATGGAGACTTTCTTTCTGTCTTTGTCTTTGCTCTTTTAATTATATTTCCCTTTTTCCTTTCTTTTATTAATGCAGACCTATCTGCCCTTTTCTTCTTTTCTTCTTTCCAGTTAAATACTGCTCTTTCTTTATGGATGTCGCTCTCTCTCTCAAGCATCTCCGCCACTTTTGTTGAGCTCATTTTTTCTCCTTTGTTGAAGGATGCAGGTTTCCATGTCATTTCTTTTTCCTGTGCAAGCCTGTCTCATTTTTTATTTTCTCTCTGTCTTCATGGATGCATTCTTCTATCTCTCAACTTCACTCCTTCCCTTTAAATAAATACAATGTTTATTTTCCTCTCTTACAATCATCTCTACTTCCTTTTTTGCTTTCTGATATCTTATGTAATTTATTTATTTCATTTGATTTTTTATTAACTCTGAAGGTGTTCACAAAGCATGTTTGACCACTTCTGTCAGGCTGTGAAAGGGGCTTTTTAGCAAACCTTACTCAAATATTAGGGAAATTGTATTTTGGTATACATTTATTGGGGACTACTTTCAGCTGCGATTTAATCCACATTTAGTGCTCTAGTGAGTATTTGGGGCAGCAGGATGGTGTGTGTGGAACTGAGTCCAAATAAACTGCAGTGTGTGTGTTCATGCAAAACAATGGAGCTCTGTGGTACAGAGGAAGAAGATGTATCAGGCTTTCATACACACACAATACTTTTTAGTAGGATCAATTCTTGTTGGTTTTGGGCTTTTTCATCTTTCCTTTAAGATTGTTGTATAATATCTCACCTCAGATGGAACACTCTGTCCTGGCCTGACCCCCTACCATACAGTACATCCACCAGCACCCTGTTAGTGTTAAATGCATGTGTGTGTGTATAACTGCTTGTGTAAGTGTGTGTTTGCATCCGTCTTCTCCCACATTTGCCCCAAAGACTTATCTAGAAGGAGCTGTAGAGTTGATTTCTGGGTGTAAAAAACCCTCTGAGAAAGCAGATCTAGAAAATGCAACAAATTCTGCCTTCAACTATTTACAGATTATATAATCAGAGAAATGATCATCCAACAATCAACTTCTGAACGTCTCTTTTAGCTCACAGCGAGCCCAGAATGTGTGACTCTCTTGTGAAGCAGAGACTGCCAAAGATTCCAGCTTGTGTAATTCAAAACTTCCTTGGTGTTACAAATACATTTCTGCTAATTAGAACTGCTTTACTCTGTACGCCTATAGTTGAAGTTGAAATCTGTAGCTGAAATGACATTTGAGAAAGGCCTGCTGTTTGTTTGAATCAGTAAAACCTGAAGTGTGATACTACAGAGCTCATGCTGCTGATTTCAGAGCATGAAAGTACAAAGCAGCGTGCTGGCTCTGTTCTGAGCACATTTTACCAGGACAGGTGCCAGCACACATGCTCATCAACATTTCTCTACAGCGCTTCCAACCACAGTTAATGTGACAGTTTTTGTGTTTTATAATACTGATTTTTTCTAAATTCAGCTAATGAAATAAAACCTTTCTAAAGAATTGGTTGCCCACATAGATTCCCCACCTGTTACCTGACCTGACCCTGTCGTCCATGCACATAGATCTTCTGATTCACATGTGTGTTTCGCTGCCTTGTTATTTACTTGCCTGTGTCAACTGCAGATTGTTTGCGCTGTAGAGGACTACATTATTAGTTTTATTTCAGTAGGACAAAACATGATCAGCATTCAATTCCAGCTAAATAAGGAACTTTAGGAGAATTTTTTATCCAGCAAACAGTGGAAACAAATCCTCCTCCACCTTTGCTTGCAGAGATGATGCACAGACAGAACCAGCAGACATACTCTCATCCATCCATCTGTCCATCTGTCCTCGGCTACTTCTCCACAGTAATTGCTGAACATTGGTGGTTCAGCAGGAGGCTTTTGCTTCCTGTGACTGGGATAGAGGATAAGAGGCGCCAGGCTGCCTTTAGGGCTTTAAGACTTCCACAAATCTTTCTCCTCTCTGCTTTTGAAATAAGACACCCTCCCTTGGCTGACTACAGACCACCAGCAATCACTCGCTGAGGTGTCAGGGACCCCTGCCGAGAAAACCGAGGGGGCTGCAGACCTCAGAGGTGTCAGGTTTGAATGAAATGCTTGTCATTGATGGCGCTGGCTAAAAAGCAGAAGGATTTAAAGGGAGCTGTGGCGCAGCAGCATGTCCGCTTCATGAAACGTGATGTAAAGGGAAGTAAGAATGCTTGAAGGACAGTGGCGTGATGAAACAGGTGAAAATAATAGGAGGGAAAAAAGAGAAATATCATTGAGAGCACATTCCTAGATGTTGTTGTTGGCACGGAAACAACCCAAATGAAGTTATTGTACACTTGTAGTCTCATGCAAATGAAGTGTCTTATATATAGCTGCTGGCATTCAGGATCCTGCTGCTCCCTTGAGATGCTGTTTTTGTTGCAGGATCAGGTGAAGCACTGACAGAAATGTGTATGTGTGTGTGTGTGTGTGTGTTTGTGTGTGTGTGTGTGTGTGTGTGTGTGTGTGTGTCGCACACTGAAACAGCTAAATTGTCTTTGCTGTCTCTGGCGGTGGTAATCCCAGCTGTCTGTTTTATGATACTGTATTCTCACAGCGGACTGCTATCTATTTTTCTGTTTTAATTCAGTTGGGTTACACTGAAAATGGAAGTGACAAACTTTAAATATAGAATCTATAACTTATATAACTTATAAATTAATAAATTAATAAGATTAGGTGTTTATGTTTTAGCTAAGCACATTATGCATCTGTATTTAAAGGATCACCCAAATCACTAAGCCCCATGGTTTCAGGTTTATTTGGAAACACAAAACCATTGTCCACAGGGAGCTGTATAGATTTGGTTCAACTGACCCTTTTACATTTTGAGAAAAGGCACCAATGCTATTAAGCCTGCTGAACCATGTTGCTCCAGGAAATGCTAGTCCATTAAAATCAAAAAACTTGAAAGAACTCTTCACCAGTACCTTTGTATGGAAACTTTTCCCCTAATTGATTATGTGGTCCATCACATTTGTCTGTATAACAGCCCATTACTAACAAAATTACATTGTATCATTTATGTCTTTTAAAGCATGAACTGAGCTTTAGTTAAGCATTAACAGTGGGACGTACAAATAAAAGGAATACATATTTATAAGCAGGTAAAAAAACATACATTTTCCCTACCAGGGTTTGAACTTCATCTCAAAAGTAAAAGCAGTTCTTCAAATAACCTTTAGAACTTCTTGGGGATCCCAAGACGGTTCCTTGGGGAACTCCTTCATCTCTTCCATGAACCTTTGGGCTCGGCAAAGAACCATCGAAGATACCCTGAAGTCTACAATCTTTATATCCTCAAGGATTTCTTTTTGGCTCGAGGAGGGTAACAATTCCACGGACACAAGCTCCTCAAAGCAAAGATCAATTTTCAGCCTCCTGCTTTAGCTTGTCTTGAGACTTTTTGTTTTTGTACTGCAGCATAAACACAAACCTCAGAGTTGAGGAGGTGATAATCAATTTCGGCTTTCTACAGTGCAGCAGAGGCTAATGAGGAACACATCTGCAACACTGTAAGGTTCACTTTCCAGCCTCAGCGATTACTAAGGTAAAGTTGTGGAAAAAATCCTTCACATCCGTCCTTGTGCTCTCTAGCTCTAGCTTTCCGGTTAACTTTCTGCATATTTTCCTTATTTTTGTGATTTTGTGAACATTCCATATCTTCTCATTCTTCTCTTCATTTACCTGCACTCAGTTTTTTTGTCTTTTTTTCTCCATCCTTTTAAGCCATGTACTATTTCTGTTTCTCTTGTCTGTATGCAAATCAGTAGATGCAAAGAGGACAGTAGGGTATATAGTACTATGTTCATTAAGACTCCTCTGTCAGTTCTGTATCTAGTTTTGGTTGCCCGTTTGTTTTTCTCCACTCAAAAAAAATATAGTGAGCGCATAAAAGATGACATTGTTTGATTTTAAAAATAGGCAGGACTAAACAGAGTATTCACACAGACAACACTCAATACAGTGACTCATTTCCTTCCTTCTTAGAACATAAACTGTACAAAAATATGGACACTGTGTCTGGGATGTGACTCAGATATCTGATGGACTCACTTTTTGCCATCTTTTCACTATCTTTGCCAGTTATTCTAGCCAGAAAGCTCTCAGTGGAGCTTAAAGATGGGCAAGCAGAGTGTGATAGGCTGAGATTCTTGTCAATCACACAAACAAGCTTCCATACAACAGAAGAATTATTGAATATATTTTGTAGAGAGACATTAAAGGCTCGTGACACCAACAACACAAGAATGATAAGAAAATATATTTTACAGTTAACATTATTAATTGGTTTGGTGCCTTTTTAAATTAAAAGTATTATTTCTGCTCTTTAAAAACAAACCGATAATGACAATTTCATCCACTTTATTGAGATGATGTAGTAGTAGTTCAACCTTTATGAGTCAACAGCCATGCTTAGTGGCTTTCTTACTTTCAACTGCTATACCCTTGTTCCTGCCTTCTCTCATCTTTTCCCAAATATTAAACTCCTAGTGTCTCTGTCCTCCTCTCTCTTTATTTATCTGCCTCTTTTCCCTCTCTCTCTCTCCTTCTCTCATTCTTTCACCTTTAAGTCTCTCATTAATAATGCTTCAGTTCTCCCTCTCCCAGAGCATTCATTATCCCGGCGGCTGCAACACCTACGCCGCTGTAATCAATCCAAATTAAAATCTTAAAGTCGACCTAAAATAGAAAGAGTCAGGCGAGTACGGAGGGATTTGCTTTCCTCAGCAGCCTTTGGAGGAGAAACGCCGCCTGTGTTTTGGTTTTTGTTGTTGTTGTTTTAATTTATACCTCGCTTGGCACCTTGAAAAGAAAGCAACAGTAATTGAAATTAATGTAAGAGTTTGCATCAAGTTGGCGGGGGTGTGTCTGTTTCACAGGTGAAAAAATATACGCACATGCAGACACACTAACACACATAGAAAATCATGCACACACACACAGACGACTCCTGCTCTGACAGTGATGAAGTGGAGAGTGTTGGAGCCAGGCAGAGAGGAGTGATGAACATGGCCGCTGAGACAAGAGGAAGCCACCTGGGGGAAGTGTGAATGTGCGTGTGTCTGAAGGCGAAGGAGAAAGAGTGTGCCCACGGAGGATACCAAAGTCTATAATGTATGCAAGCAGTTTATTTTTTATCTTAAATAATTCAGGAATGTGTTTGTTTATCATGAATATTAAAAATTAGAGCAAAATCAGATTTCAAACAAGCAAACAAAAACAACAGTCCTGGTTAAATATATTAAATGATTTCATTGTGTCTCTGTCACTTCCTGTTACCCGAGGGACATTCTGAGCTGTACGCGCCCCAAAAGAACCTTGATAACTGTAAACTGAGGTGATCAGCGACTTCTTGTGGTGGAAAATGAGCAACCACTTTAAGCTGCATGGGTTAGCTAAATTCATTCTGCACTTTTGCTGAAGTTTGGTGGAAAACCCTGTCTCCTATAAACCACGTTTATATAAATTGTTTTCCCAATTGCGTTACAAGGGCGTCACGTTGTGATCATTCTTATTGTCTAAATAAACCTTTCTCAAGGCGTTCTTATTTGTTGGTTAACTTTTCTTGATTCAAGCTTTTTTTCACAACATTTTTAATAAATTAAGTAAAAAGTTAAAAAGTGATGAGGACAAAATCAGTCATTTCAAAAACTGGTGAGGACATGTCCCCAGCATCCCCAGTGTAAGTGATGTCTTTGTTATGGATGAAAAATGTAATCGCTGCCTGAATTGTCATTCTAGGCAATGTTTCTTTGAGCGATTATTTATGTAACCTATACGAACCAGAGTCACAGTCAGGTGGATATTTGGTTGTAATTAAATATATTTTGACTGGCATATAGACGTAATTTCTTGGAGACAGGGTTGTGGTGAAAGTTCTGGGATGTAGTGACCACTCACAGCAGCTAGTGTTGGCAAGTTTGAGGGTTTTATAACATGGGATGGTGCAACATAGCTAATATAAGGTCAAGAAAGTTTGCAGTAAATGGTCAAAGATGTTGAATGTCAATGTTGAACCTTGCTTTTGATGTTGAAATGCTGATATAGCATGTTTCATGGAGCATCTGTGTCAATTTACTGTGAAATATTATCAGAATGAAAGGATGGCAATGAGACAACCTTTAGGAAAATAGTTAAAGAGACAAAAAGAGGCAAAATATGAATCTATTTCTAAAAAGAAAATGTGTGTGTGTGTGTGTGAGTGTGTGCGTAAGCGAGACAGACCAGGCAAAGGGGAGGGTGAATGCATAATACTTAAATGTAATGTGTGTGCATGTGTGTGTGTGTATGTGTGTGTGTGCGTGTGCGTGCGATTCCTTCCAGTAAAAGACGGACTGAATGCAGTATGTACTTTGTGTGTGCGTGTTCCTGCAGACAGATAAATGTGTTTGAGTCCAGTCGTGTTTCTGGCTGCAGCTCTCAGCATGGAGCCAACTGAGGGAGGAAGTAGCAGTAACTCAGTAGTTTTACTCTTCTTTGTTGTAACTGAGTCATTTGTTGTATATTTGTATTTGAAGTCTTAAATGCTGATGTTTTGATATTGCATAACTTGGTCTTTCCTTCTATGTATTTGAATGTGAATGATTAGGTTAAGGTTAACTTCTACTCTATGGATGTTGATGGAAAAATATAGGTCTTTGGAAATTAAATATCTTGTCTATTATAGTCTTGAAATTGTAATTAATTTAAAAGTTGAAGCCAAGTTCATTTTTATAGTGGTGATGAGTCCATCCAGAAAAAATTAACCAGGATCAAACTTTGTGTTTGTCGAAACTGATAGAAATTATGCAGAGTCAGAGATATTATCCAGAAAGTGGATGGACATCAATGGAAACCTAAACTAAATGGCTGTAAATATGAAATTAAATGGGTTCATTTGTGTTGATGAATCTACATTTCTGGCTTAATTTACCAGTTGGGTCATGTTTATTTTTTATGGCCAAATGTACTCAAGGTTACGGGACATTTTAGATATTTCCAGCTGCTCCAAGTTCTGGTTTCTGTCCCTCAGAACAAAAGAGTAAAAACCTCATGAGAGTCTGCTCTGTTAAGTCTATTACAAATGATCAGTTCAGTTTACAGATCTTTTATCAGATTTCTGCCTGTGAAAGGTTTTAGGACTCATGATCTATACTCTGTTGTTCTTACTCTCCCAACCTAAGAGCAGCAATGCAACAGGGAGGAATCCATCAAAGAAGAGGTACAAGGATTAATGTCTTTATGCACAAGAGCAGGAAATAGACTAGAATCTAATGCAGCTTTGCAAGAAAGATTTTGGTTTTGAGAAATTGGATCAGGTCGTCCTGACTCCTGGGAGATGTAAGAAATCATTAAACTGACACAGAAATAGTTGAGACGGGTGTAGAAGAAGTTGCTTGAATGGAGAGGTAGATTATAGCACTTTGTTTCAAAATAAGTCCGATAAATGAGATCTAGCAGCGTCAGAAGGTATCTTTCATGTTAAAATCTGGTTATTGGAGGGTCAAACCATCAGGCGCCAGGACACTGGCTTCGTCCTCCACAACAGTCCTCCTCATCTGCCTGGAGTGCCCCTCTGTGCTTGGCCAGCATTAATTGTGTTTGGATTTGAGTCGGAGCACTGTCCCAGAGTTAGCAGTGCAGCAGTCTGCCTCAGAGCGCCCAGACTTCTCTCTCTCTATTTCTTTTTGTCTCTCTTATGTAATTAAGCAAATGTGGTTACCACAAAATGACTCCCTGAGCTCCCAAAATAGGAAGGAGGTGTTAATCGAGGAAATGTACATAAGCTTCCTGCGGAGAAAGCGCTGCAGAGAATAGGATTAACACATGAAAACGGTATTGTCAAGGCCATAACACCTTATCTGCAGATGTTTTTTTCTCACAGAAGGCGCCTAGTAGTTGATGTGTTTGACATCACACAATGAGGTTTAAAGGGCATTTATGGTCATGTAATCTATCACTTAGGCTGCATAAAGAGGAAACAAGCACCTACACGGGGGTTACATGGTGTCAGATCCAGATTCAGACTGCCTGAGGGTACCATGCCACTGGGTTTTAAGTGCTGTGATTGAGGGCCATTTGTTGGATTAATAAGTAATAAGCAACAAGAGCTCATAAAAAATTACACTTACAATTAACACTAACTCATTGCATTTTAGAAACGTGTGGACCCAAATGATGTAAAGATGACATTTCTTCACCATCAAAGAGTGACAAGAACACAATGCAGCCTTTTTTATGTCCTAATGTGTCATCTTTTCCTGCTGGGAATGTGCTGTATTTGCATTTCACTACATCATTTTCCTTTCATGTTTCCAGACAGATTCTGGACTGACTGTAAAAAAAACAAAGATAAAATAAAACAAACCGCAGTTTCCGTCCTAGGATTCAAACCAGTAACATTGTGGCATACAGATGAGAGAATCAAGAGGATCCATCGAGTCTGCGCAGTCCTCTAAATGCTGAATACACATAATGATGGTCATGGGAGGCATGCCAAATTCTTGATGTTGGAAAGTAATAGTGGTTCTGGAGCTTTCAATAGTACCACACACACAATCTCCCTTAGCTGACATATATAATTGAAAGTGTCAATGTTCAACTGTTACGCCAAAGTGGACAAGATGTCCTTAAAATGCTCAAGAAAATGGATGTTTGAACTTGTGACAACAGGAAAACTTCTTCTGCTGAAGAAGATTGTGTGATACAAGCCATCCTACAGTCAACAGCAAAAGACAAATACAAATACAATCATTTAAGAACAGATAATCACACACAAATTAATCAAGAGAAAGGCAAGGCAAATATGAAAACAAGAAAAGGAATTTTGACACGTCCACGCGGACTGGATTCAGTTTCATAGATGGACAGATACTATGAAAATATGATGGCTTCCAGGTGCACAGATTTTACAATCGACACATGGTGCAGAAAAGTAATTGTATTTCACTCTGTGTCCAAATGCCTCCCATTATGTCTGGGAAAAGCCGCAGAGATAGAGGAAGAAGAAGACGGGAGTTTTGATACACCTGGCTTTTTTTTGGCTGGAGAACCACAACGTCTTGGCCATTTCCTTCCATTTGATCCTTTCTGTGTTTCTTCTGTAGGGACCACTTTACTTCTCATATTACTTGAAAGGAATTACCATTATTTTAAAATAAATTGTTTTTTTATAGCTGAACAGCCTGTCCTCTTTGTGTACCATCAGTCGCAGTGCTCCAACAAAACAAGGAACAAACCCCCAAGCAGCATTTTATATTACTTATTGGTTCAAAATATGGTCATAATCTGATTACTGCTCTGCTGCTTGTAAACAGTTACTGCAGGTCAAGCACAAGGTAAATCCTCTGTAAATATGAAGCTTGTATGGCAGGCTATTTCTTGGTTGGAATCAGTAACTCTGGAGTCTGTGCTGGTTGCTGCTGGTGGTTGCTTCATAATTAGCGTACAGATAAGAGAGTGTCTTATCTAATAAATAAATACACTGCTGTAACTGTTTTCTTTTCAAGTTACATACCGTTCCTTACAAACATTGTAATTAGAGTGTATAAGTTGATCTGGAGTAAAACTCACTGACTATAAAGCAGCACCATATTAAATCGGCCCCTGTTTCCTCCCTTCCTGCTGTGAATGTTATGCATCATTGCTGAGAAACATATCTCATGTGTCCTTGCAGCTCTCAGACTTAGACTTTTCATTTCCATTTCCACGCGTCCCGCTGCCCTCTGGGAAGGACCTTGTTGTCTGAAGAGCCAGAATGGAGGACGACATGTCAAGCCACATACTTAACAGCCGGGAGGCTGCTTCACCTATTTCACCAGTTTTATTACACTTCTGTTCCTGTTTTTGATTTTCTTTTCAACCTTAATTATGATTTAGGACTGGTCACACACTTGCATCTCTTGCAATTTTAAACATCTGTATAGATAGAAATAATGTTTCCACAGTGGGTTACAGTGTGTTGGTGTTAGTTAGTAGTGATGAATCTCCTAGGGAATTACAATAGATTTTTTTAGCTCCAAGTTGCAGTAAAGGTTTTTAGTAAATTAGTAAACTTTTTAGATTAGATTCCTTTTAGAAAACTAAGTATGATCATTTGAATATAAATCCTTAAAGCATTTGTTAAGTGCTATTGGTATCTAGTGTCTGTCTTCAGATCAGAATCAGAATCAGAAATACTTTATTAATCCCTGAAGGGAAATTGCTTTTTGATACAGTTACAATGCTCGATAAAGTTATTGAAAAAAGAATAATAAACAGTAGAAAATAGAG
>JAVQJD010042084.1:0-14996 GCA_036023655.1 Nannoperca australis
TGAACAAAAAGTAAGAAAATGTTACATGATTAAAGTTAAACACTGCTGTTCACGGTTATACAATTTACATTACAGGAGGTTGAAGAGAATAATATCTTGGGAGGAAATTAAATGTGATACCTAAATAAGTAAACCAAAATATAAAAAAACGTGCCTGAGGTAAGCTTCAGCCTGACTCTGTCTGCCAATGTGCAGGAAGTGAAAGGCCGACCTCTTTGTTTTGTTTTTTGGCATTAAAAGGATGCAGCATAGAGCAGTGCAGCGTCCAACATTCCCAAAGTACAAGAAGAAAAGAGGAAAGAATGACTGAACTCTGAACTTTACCCTCCAGGTGTCGTCTATGTGAATATACTTGTTTTTGTGAACAGTGACCAGTGACCCACTGAATCAACACAGAGATATTAACAGTTCTTTAAGGAGGAACACGAGGATGAGAGGAGAGTGGTTGGTTAAATTCAGAGTCCAGACTATACTGCCCCCTGGCTTTCACTTGGTTATTACACAGTAATATGGTCAAACAGCAGATGTAGTTGATCAACAGATGTTCTGACAATCCAGGCTGGCAGGTTGGTAAAAAAGAATACACCGTAACATCAGGAATGTCCTCCAGAGTTATGAAAATATCTTCTTCTTTTTGTTCTTTTCCAAGGTCCTGTAAAAGCAAGCACAGAAGAGCATCAAAACTTGAATCGTTACAGGCTGATCTGAGAATAATCAGCAACTTTCAATTTGCATGAGAGGTGAAGATCAAGCTATACATGTATTACAGTGATCTTAGAAGACAGATTACAGCTTGTGCTGCTGCTTTCACATTCCAATTCAATGTGTAAATATTCTGAAGAATAAAAAGTCCATTACTCTTTCAAAGAGTGTCCTTGCATCATTATTAATTCAAATTTAATTATCATTAAGAGAGCAGGTCGAGTTGGTCTCAACTTGGTCTATATGAAAAAGTGCTCTGAGATAACTTTATGATATGGTGCTATATAAATAAAATTGAATTTTCTGATCTGAAGTTCTTTTGATTTGCCCACAGCACAAAGCACAGTGGTTGTGAAGAAAGGCTACTAGAGGAATAAGAACAGGCACTTGTTGCAACATCCTTCTGCGCTGAAATTCATTCCCAAGTTGTAAAATTGTTTTTAAATCACATGTCTGTCTTATTACTCCCCATTGTAGCGAGTGCATGCTGTTTGCTAACAGAAGTTTAATTGTTCAGATTTGTGCGTTTTCTGGTTGTTGATACTGGTTGTGTGTTGGAGGTTATCAGTCAGCAGTTCTCAGACTCAAGTTCAAGTTAAGTTGAAGTGACACCTCCAGTCGACTCTTCTTTTCAACACTATGAACCATTACGCAGTGTTTACCTGGAGGCGTCTAGCTTCTGCTGTTCCAGGATCCTCTGCTGGGCCTCCCAGCTGGCCTTCTCCTCCTCGTGCTGGCGACGTTTCTCTTCCAGTTCTTTGTGTTGGGCCTCCAGGTTCTTTTTCATCTGTTCGTGGCGCCTCTGGAGCTGCAGGGATACAGAGGTGCAGCCAGAGGTTAGCCAAGCATTTACAAAGTAACACAAACAAAAAAATGATTTAAAAAAAACATACAAAAATACCACGCTCGTTAGTTTACCTCAGCCTCAGAGTCCCTGAGCTTCTGGAGCTTCTCTTTCACCTTCATCTCAAACACTTGCTCCATCTCTTGTTCCATCTTCTTCATCTTGGACACGTGGTCCCGTCGCTCCTCCTCCATCTGGGCCAGAGGACTCCTGCAGACAGAAGCCAGGGTTCATACAGACGGCACGCAGTGGCAGCTATGTGGACGGTGACACGTCTGAACATCTCTAGCAGAAATCCCCCCCCCACTTATAAAGGTCTTTCTGACTGCAGAGAGATGAAAAGGAGAAGAGGCGGGAGGGAGAGAGCAAAGGTTGCCTGCCTTCCCTGGAAACCCTCCGTATGGATGACTTCCAGCAAGGCTTGGAGCAGGGAGGTGACGGGCGTGATGAGAGACGCATTCAGGAAAAACACTTTCCTGCAGCCATATTGGAGGTCCTTAGCTCCTGAGCAACACTGACTGATGTCCAAGACAGAAAACTTACCTGATATGGTAATAAGCAGTGTTAATAGAGGCTAATAAACACATATTTTATATTGTTGTTAATGCTAAATTAGCCTTTTGGCAAGGTCACATGAGCTGTGTAGAGGTGTGCGCAGCAGAAAACAAATGAACCTCAGACACTTCATTGTGCTATGCTAGCAGGGTGGCTCTAGGGAGGGCAGTATCAGCTGATCTACAAAGAATGGCATTCCCATTAGCCTCGCTTCTAATTAGCAAATGTTAGCATGCTAAAAGGAGAAACTATAATTAGGGAACACAGTAAATATCACTTTTCAAACATCAGTGTGCCAACATTGGGACTGTGGTTATGTTAGCATACAAACATTAGCATTAAGAGATTAAGCCCCCCTGATATCACAGTAGTCGAATAAATATATAAATTAAGCAAAATGTTGTTTTTTTTTATTTAAGTATAACTGTGAGAAGTTGTGGCTTTGCTGCCATTTTGCGAGCAGTTTGTTAATAGTTCCTTTAGCTGCGGGAGGATGAGGTATGAGCGGGAGATATCGCAGATATCGATGACCTGAACTGTTTTTTTACTTCATAACTGCACTTTATATAGTATGACATGACATAGCATACATAGGAAGATTTATTAGCCAGTGTTGGATAGTATTTAGCCATTAGTTGCAGTAGCTCCACAGTAAGTTCTTCATCAGTGGTTGAAAAGAGATGTAAAGCTAGTAGCCAAGCCAGGTCAGAATGACAGATTGGATATAATCACACACAGGCCAGGATCGCTACATTTCAACAAATTTTCAATGTTTCATGTACATTTCAAAGGAAAATCGTACGAGGCAGGGAAAATGAGAATGGACAGAGGCAGGTGTGAAAAAGCATTCTTTGGAGAGAAGAAGAAGTGAAGTAACACTTACATGCCTTCAGCCGTCTCAGGTCTAAAAACAAACAAAGTTCACAGACACTTAGCATGCTGCCATAAACCATGCATTAGCTTGTGAGAGTGGGCTGCTGATTACTGATTAGGAGATGGTGCCTCAGTTAGACACTACTGATACTGGTGGCCCGTTAGTGGTGGGTTAGTGCTGGCTTGTTTGGGCCAGGAATGGGTTTAAAGGTGTGGACTGCTTGAGTAACAGCTTGCCAACTTTCATCTGCGGGTCAGTCGCCGCAGACTTCGACCTCTGAACTGTACTTTTCTGCATGCACACTGAATGAGCTGCTCAGAGGGTCCTGATAGAACCAGCAGCCAGGTCAGCAACATCGTTAGGTCACACTATTTGGATCATTTGAGCAACATGAGCACCACAGTTCTGTGCATACTGTACTGTGTAGATGGTCTTACTTGGTTAGCTGTCCCTTGTTCTTATTGTTGTCCACACCGTTGTAGGTGACCGCAGCAAGTTTCCTGCTACGGTAGTTTTCGTAGTGAACATTGTTTGTTACATCTTTCAGGTCCTGCATGTGGGTCCTGGAAAACAAGAGGGAAGGAAAACCGCACATGTAAGCCTTCACACACTAGGAGGCCATTACCTCACTCATCAATATATTGTTTTGAACTGTTTTGGCATGAGTAATTTTACACAGAACGCAAAGATTAACGGCAAAATAGCAACCTAAGTTTAGTTGTTGTTGTAAAATACTACAGACACCTCAGGTCATGTCAAGCATTAGGCACAGATCCTTGACCCTGCACGACTGTCCTGTCACGAGGAGACGATGTGCTTTTGCTCACCTGATCAGCATGTTCCGCAGGATTGTGAAATCACAGTGCTCGCCGTTTTCCACTGTAAAAGAGACAAAGAGGAGCGGAGATACCACTTACATGGAGTGTCTTTAACATTGGAACACAAACATAATCGATCCCTGTTGGGATTATGAACATAGTGAAGAAAAAAGCCTATGTAGCAAATTATATTCAACAGCGCGGCTGACAATTTCATCATATCAACATATTAAAGTAAAACAACTCTATTTTTGGGGCTGGGGCAGACAGGCATCCCTTGCCCTCGTCCCCACACATAACATACTGTATCCCCTATAACATCATGTACTCCCTATTGAACCTACGAACCTAACATTGTCCTCACCGTGTTTCCCATTTTTCTCATGTGTAACTGCCCCCTCAAATTTTGTTAGAACAGACCCCTGTAGTACATTTCAAAACTGCAACAGAGGAAATCAACACCTGTAGGGGGCGTGGCCTCATGGCTACATAGTGTGTCGGTCAGGGGACACTGTAGAGACTGACTGACACTGACTAGTCTTTTTTTTATATACATTTCATGACGTAGACAGGTCCCAACATGTTGACTGTATGTCAGCGTTGGCCTCGCAGGTTCAGGTTGAGACATTTTCAACCCATGAAATGCTGATTTTTGTTAAGAAATTTCGATATGAACAGCAGCATTGATGTGTTTCAGTACAATCACATCATTTAGTTTAAAGCTCAAAAACATGTTAAAGTGTGCAGCACCTCTTTAAGGATGGCTTTTATTTGACTATGTATTGATGTATTGTGTTATAGTTTCAGTCAGTGATATCCTTTTACTACCTTTTGTTGGTTTTGTTTGGATTTGTCTCCAGACCTGATCAGGCTTTTCAAGGCCCTGCAGTCGCACTAAAGTGGATGTCTGTAGTACCAGGAGGCATCAGCAGGGGGCAGCGTGGCCTGCTGTTTGTGTCCCTCACCACAGTGCTGAGGTTTCTTTGAACTGCTGTGGTAGAGTGACTTGCATAGCTTCTCGAAGCCCTTGTTCTCTCTGTCTCTCTCCCGCCCTCTCTCCATATTTATGCTGACATGGAGCCAAAAACATTTGTGGTATTCAAAAACTCGCTCCCCATGGACGGCAAATACTGGTGGCAAACCAGTTTGATAGTAACACTCCTACAATTCATCCACTAGGCTGTACTGTACTCAGTTGTTCAGCTTGTTGTTTTTCTTCACTGCACACTTCCCATTCATTAGCTACAGTATACACCTCTTAACTCAGTCACACATTCGCACAACACTAGAAGCCCAATATGTTGTCGTGTTTCACACGTCTCGCCACAATGCGACAGACACTTCCTGTGTCGGGTCAAAAAGGACCCGTATCCTGTGCTGGAGAGAAAAATATCTCAGTCTCACTGTGCTGTTCTTCTTTGTATTACCAGTATATGACTGAAGATCACGTCATTTATCAGTTAAAACAGATTAGATGTAGTAATCTTATTGTCTTTTTGTGATCAAACATAGCTCTGTTCACATTCAGGGACTACGTTTACATTATTATATACAATGTTTACAATACTGCAGATTTGACACGGGTTATGTAAACAGCATATTCATACTCTTGGACAAGTGGGATATGCTGATATTATTGGGGTTTTAGAAGTGTTCTTGTATGTATACAGCATATTCGGAATATGCGCCTCAGTTTTTCGACATGCTGCATCTTGCCTGTTTACGGTCAGCTCTGTGCGTTGGAAACAAACCAAGGCTGGGGTAGAGATGCACGCATAACATGCTGTATTTCTGGTGGGAAGAAGAAACCTATTTTTTAACAGGAAAGGTTTTTGGATATGTGCGAATATCGCAACGCCGACCTTTTAAAGAAGTAGGTTGATCGAATAAAAGATGGAGGCTGGTTACATTGGTTGAAAATCCTTATGACTCAAAAGAAGCAAAATGGTTCAAGTGGTCCAGCTGTTCTACTTTTCCAAAGTTTGATGCGATAAACGGCATGTTAGGGTACTGAGCCCTGTCAAACACAGCCGCAGTATGCCCGGCTGCTAGTAAACACTAATATTAGTGGAATATTATTCACTTTCATTAGCCATGTAAACAGCTTCGGAGGAATAGTGTCTTTTTTGGAATAAGTGGAGGGGACAAATGCAGACCATGGTGTACCCACGACGACAGTGTAACCCCAGCAACACATAAATCCACTGCTGGTTTTAAACAGGTATGATTTTTTATAAATACATCGGGGTACATTAGATAGTTACTAGATAAATACATAAATCCATAATTTTGACTTGAACAAATTTCACATTTAATTATGTTTTCCAGGAACACAAATGTGCCATAAGCCTAGAATCCTGCAGGATTTTAATGGTTTGATTTAGTATATTTTACCACTGCTCATCTTGGTGATGAGTAGCAGGAACATTAAAGGATTTTCTTTCTTTTTTTTTGTTTAAATACAGGTAGGCATGCAGAACATTTGGTTGTTATTCTGGAAATTCTATGTAGCAAATGTACATTTGATGTGACAGCTCCCAGTTTCTCCTCCTTTAAATACGAACATATTAACAATTCTCCCCAACTTGGCACTATGAAACAATTATTGGCCCAATATTTATTTGATTTTTAAAATATAATTGTACAGCTTTCTTTGCTTTGTATTTTATTTGTCTTTATAAATTATTTTATTATTAATATGAAAACTTTAAAAAAAAATGCTTCATATGTGAAATGTGTATTTTATGTTCCACAGTGTGTGTGTGTGTGCACGCTGAATATTTGGATGAGAACAACCCAAGAACACATGGATTGTGTTTCTGCTTTGCAAACCAGCTACACGATACTCGCTCAATAATCCAGTAACACTGTGGAAATATTGGTGTGTTTGTGAGAGAGCGAGGCACTCCTCTTAAGTTGATCAATTTACAGGCTGGGACCAGGTGACCTTCGACCTCTCACCTTCAGCCACACCCCAGGGGTACTGCCTCCCGCGCACTCGCTTTCCGTTGACCTCGATAATGGTGTTGCTGCCGACCACTGCCAAGGGTAAACGATCCTGCAGAGAGGAGGGAGGGGACACAACTGTTGCATAGCTCTCACACACACACACACACACACACACGATGGCTAAAAATACCCTGTAGGCTGTGCCCTAACATACACAGAGACATAGTGTGAAGGACATCAATCAAAACACACAGCAGTAGAAACCACAGAGACAGTTTCATTTAAAATGTCCTGGAGGACTGCTTTAAGAACTGACCTTGATTTTCCTGACCATCTTCATCTCCTCCTCATCATCCGTCTCCGGGAACTCGTAGATTTTGATTTTGTGCTCCTGGATTTCTTTCATGATCTGCACATGGCAGAGGAAAAAAACTGCATGACACAGAGCGACAAACAGGTCCTGAAACATGGATGTCACACTGGAGGTCAGTCAATACACACAGGGCGAGGAACCTACCTGCTTATGGCCCAATAAAGTGGACGTACGTTCTTCCATACTTACACTTGCCAGTGCGTTCACACTGACAATTAAGTCAAAATGCAGTGCACTATGAGCACCTGGTGGCCACCGTCTTGACTGCATAGTGAACCTCGTACTCAAACTAAACGCACCTTTGTTTTTGACCAAACTGAATTGAATTCGCTGTCAGCAAACCAGCCGGCAGATATTTTTTTGCGGGTGACATTTAATCACGGTTAAATGTTGTAGATGTGGTCAAAACGCAAGTAAGTACACAGTGCACCGCATGTACGTGTACTAACGCAAGTATCTGTATTAAGACTCCTGGTCCCCAGAAGTCAAACACAAAGCCGTGGATGTCTACAGTAACAAATCATGATGGTTTTATGAGGTCTGGATTTCATTTGTTGACACTGGTACCAATACAAGGTGAGTTTCTGTATCAATACTAAAGCAATACTGTCTTTAACACCTTACTTTGAAAATTATAAACATGACATGCTGCTACAGACACATGACTTACAGAGAAGAGCTGCAACGATTAGTATTAATCAAAGAATCCATAAATCAATGGAGAGAAATAAGGAATAAGTATAAATAAATATTAACCTGCTGCTTCCAGCTTGTTAAAAGTAAGGATTTGCTGCTTCTCTGTCATTTCTGACAGTAAATTCAATTCAATTCAATTTTATTTATATAGTGCCATATCATAACAAAGTTATCTCAGGGCACTCAATCACATGGAGCCAGTCGAGACCAACTTCCACACACACAAAGACCCAACGTTTAGGGTCTTTGTGTGTGTGGAAGTTGGCCTAACCCTCCTCTTAAATGAAGAGTCTTTGGGTTCTGGACTGTTGGTCGGACACAAGAAGCAGTCTGAAGATGTGACTTTGACCTCTGGGAAATAGTGATGAGCAGTTTTTTTTTTTTTTCGACATTTTATGGACTAAATGGTGAAAATAATCTGCAGATTCACTGATGATGAAAATAATCGGTAGTTGCAGCCCAATTACAGTATTGAAATGTGTCCAGTAGCATAAGTTACTAGTAACTGGCAGGGTAAGTTCTATGTCAATTAAAGTCATCAAACAGGTTGTTTTAAAAAAGTGTCAGTAATGATCAAATATTAAGGCTGTTTTGAGGGCATCAATGTTCATAAAGAATTCAGCTTTAAATAATAAGGTTCAGATACTTAAAGCTGTAAAAAGTAGAAAGATCAGCACACACACCTGTTTCTTGAACTGTTGACACTCCTCAGGCGTCATTGTGTCAGCTTTGGCGATGAGGGGGATGATGTTAACCTTTTCATGTAACCGTTTCATGAATTCAATATCAAGGGGCTTGAGTCTGTGGAAGAAGCACAGGAGACGGTTTAAAGGTCAGTGTGTGCTCTGATGCAGGTAGAGCTGCAGGGCTGGGGGAAGCTTGGCTGACCTCAAACTTAACATCTGGATGGACCAATCAGCATTGTAAATCTGTTTGGTTGGACTTTCTAATGCTATTATAGTGTTTTACTATTGTGTATTATTGCCGGTGTTGCCAGGACATCTACAGTACATACAGCTCTATTTGGACAAAGTGTATGTGATCACGTCTCCAAACTCGTCACAAAAGGGTTTGGATGAAAAGGATTTTGGGGGCCGATACCAAAGGTTTTTGGATTAAAGCTGCTAGTAGCTGACATTGGTCCCATGCCATGTAAAGCAATAGTTCAGCACTTAGGGAAATACATATTTTCTTTCTTTCCGTGAGTAAGACAACCAGATCCATACCATTCTCATGTCTGTGTGGGCAGAGCAGGAGTCAGTTTAGCATTATGACTGGAAGCAGGGGAAAACCACAAGCCTGGCTCTGTTCAAACTTCCCAACAAAAACAGCTAACAGATTTATTAAATATTTTAAAATGTCCCAAGAACCGAAATAACAAATACAACCAGGCTAATTACCCCCGTAGCCTGGGACGTGAATTGCACTTGTTAAAAGGCCAAAGCTGGACTTTGTTTTAGTGCAACCTTGACACACTTTTAAATACAGTCACACAGCTCCACGACAGGTGTGGGAAATCAATGAGCCCATATGGTGCTTTATATTTGCCAAGAGAGCCAACAAGGCTGTGGTCAGTAACCCACAGTGGGTCAGCGTGGGCCAACAGGCTCAACAGCAAAACACGCCTGGTGTGTGGAAACAGCCAGGCCACACAGTGTGTGTGTGTGGCAGCGGCCAGAGCCAAGACACAGATGGGAGGAATGGGGTCTCCAGGTCAGCGAGCTCAGGACAGATTATACCAATGTTATTCCTGCTCGGCAGCCTGGCAAGAGGCCACGGGCAGAGCCGGCTGGGTTAGGCCTGCTCAACTTTTTTCCTCCCATGTGTTCCATGATGAGCGGAGGGAAAAGACTCAAATCAGCCATCATATTGAAAGTCACTGACAGGTTCTTTAAGGTCAATTTGGGACATTTCTGGGACAGTATCTCCTGTGGGGGGTTCCTTAAGGATCCACCCTATGCCCCGTCTTCATTTGCCCATGCATGAATCCTCTTAGTCATGACTATTTACTGCCAAAACCAAAAAGTGTGATTCAAAGAATAAGGGGCTGCCTTTATCATCAGAAAATGGTTGGCCAGTAACTTTCTCCAGCTGAAGAAAGTCAAGACTCTCAAGACTAAATCCACAAAGTTTAAACTGGCTGAATATTTTAAAGACACAGCCAAACAGCTTGGTGTCATTTTTTTTTTTTCACATGTCAGCTTTGAGAAGCAAATCAATTCAGACGTTAGTTCTAGTTTATTCCAGCTGCAAACAATGTCCAGAATCAAGTCTCTCCTCCTGCTTCTTCAGTGCGTGCTCGATATGCTTGTTTTTACACAGCTTACTTTTCACTTCACCTTGAAGACAACAGCGCTTTAGTCAACTTGTGTGGTTTTTAAATGTGCTGTACAAATTTTAACCTAAACAATTTTTTTGTTCATTCATTTAGTTCCATTCCATTGTAAACACACGTCAGTGTTTGACGTGATTGGGTCACACAGTCTGAAATAAAGTTCTCAAGTTTCAACACACATCTACATTTATGATGTAACAGATTACCAAGATGATTTTGGCACAAAGTTACCTGGCTACGCAACCTTCACACAGCTAATAAGAATGAGTCAGCTCCACATGCAGTCAGCTTATTCTCGATTCCCAGAGTGCATAAAGTTCCCAATGATCTGTCCTTGCAAACAACCCGGAGAATTCCATCACAAATCAATCACTTTCTGAACTCACCCCTTTCGATTTAAACACATTTTTTCCGACAAATAAATCTATATGAGAGGGTGTTACTATGAAATTTAATTAACCGGAATAACTGTAGGAATAGCGGTGTAGGCGACAGGCGCCCTCAAAGTTTCCCCATATTGGAACCCCACCCCACCTAAAGAAACATATCTTCTCCCAAAATGCCTCTGGACGCAGCTGGAGAAACCTGCAACTAATCAGAGCTACCAAACGTGTGACGCTGAGTGAACCCTGTAGGAAGTCTTCTTTCTTATCAGCAAAATGTTTAATGCTGACGTGATAGCAGATTCAGAACATCCACATCAGCACCAGCTATCTTGGTTGTTAATGAGAATGCCTCAACAGCGGTCCTCTGCACAGTCATCGTATCAAACCCGCCCATATCAGAGTCGGATCGATCCGACCCGGGCAAATAAAACATGAGTTTGCAGATTCATCTGGTTCCCAGGCATTTTGGAGTGTAACTCAAGGGTGTCATGTCAGGACCCTCATTCTAAAATCCAATCACTTTTGCATGATTTTAAAAACTACCTGTGAATTCTTCTATGACTCTAAAGCAGGCTTCCAATCTAAACCAGTTGTTTACCCTCCAATACAATAAATCTTTGAAACAAGCCTGAACTTACATTGCTATATTCAGGAAGTGGTTGGTGTGTAAAATAAGTAAAAAAAAATTCAATGACTTTCTAGAGATTCCATGACCAGTAGAATCCCTGTAGTACCTACCCATGCCCAGACGGAGCGATGAAATACAGACAGCACTGCACTCTGTTGTCCGGCATCTGCCGTCTGTTGACCCGGGACTCGGAGTTGAGGTAATCCTCAAATTTGCTGTCGATGTAGTCGATGACCGGCTGCCAGCTGAGGACCACATGTATTCACATCAATGTTAGGTACAAAGATACAATTAGTGTATTATAGTAACCTATATTGACCAATGACCGGTGGTGAGCTCACCAGTTACTGTTGTCAACTGCATCCCCAAAGCCGGGGGTGTCAACGATGGTGAGCAGAAGCTGTACACCTCCTTCCTTTACCAGAACCTTAGACTGTTCCACCTGCAGTGACAAAGGATGTCGACACAAACCGGTCAAAACATGAGCACACAGTTACAGAAGTACAGGATTCTGTGTTTTAAACACGTGTGAGCCAGAAGGTCATTCTGGTTTATTTACAAAGTAAAAAAAATGAATGAGTGTTGGAAACAGAAAATCAGTTGATGCTTTTACATGAACTCTTTACAGAATGATGAGATATGAAAAAGCAAGTCAGAACAAAGAAAAGCAAGCTTCCCACTGGAGGTAATGTGGCCCAACTGGAACAAACTAATTCTAGGTTGAAAATGATGCAACTAAGAACCACAGGCCCATATCACAAGTCCCTTCAAACATTTTTTCCCCCTTTTCTTGATGGATTTTTCTTTTCCATCCATTATTTACAATATTTATTGTTATTGTAGCAGGCAGTCAATTCTTTCAACCTGTTATCACATTCGATTGCTTGGCTGAGGTTCTGTGTGAGAGCAAGTGGCATTCATTTTTGTACAACCAAAAGAACAAAAAATAGAAGGTTCACATTTACTACTTGTTCAGTATTTGAAATAATGTATTTATTTCAGTCATACTTTCATTATTTAAAAAACTAAAATATCACATTGTAATCGCAGCTCTCACTTTGTGACACTAGTCCGACTTAAGACACCAAATTAAAAGTGCATGACATAAAATACCGTTCCTAAGGAAGCATGGCCATTGACCTCAGCTGCTACTTCTTTTTTTACTCAGTGTACGTATACAAATAAGCAAACCAATTAACCACAGTGAGCCAAAACTATTTTGCCACCATTTAGCACGCAATCTAAGATGTGAGAGCAGCGGACAGATGAAGAGCCTGGTGAACAAAGCCGCCTCGGAACACATGAGAAAGGCCAGAAGGGCCGGCCTTTGATCAGCGCGGGGTCGAGATAGCACTCGTGATCAGCTGATGCGCTTTGATTTAATGAGCAGATCAGAACCAGACTTGTTCTGTCATTCTCTCATATGAGAGACGCAGAGGTCTCAGACTGAGTGAAGCATGAGAAACACCATGTCCACACAGCAGACCAGACATTACAACACTCCCTAAAAGGAACTTCCTTGGTTAATATTTGCACATCCTGCTCAAACTGTACAGCTCTTCATTTTCAGAAAATACATTTTACATTTCTTACTTTACAATATTTCTTCAGATTTTTATAGCCATTTTTCTTTTGTATTTGTATTGTTAACCTGCTTCTTTACAGTTGCTTTTATTTTATGCGTTCAAATTTTCCTCTACTATGCTTATGTACCAACATACCAAAGCACATTGCTTGTATTTGAAAACCTACATGGCAATAAATCCAAATCTGAAACACTTGCCATGTATAACCTTTGATTTCTAGCATGAACATAGTACATTATTCTTACGCTGATGACTTGAGATACAAATGATATTAGAAGTTCTCTAAAGTGTTGGTTTAGTTCAGCTGTAGAATATTCAAAGCAGCTAGTGTCCCTGAGGGTAGGCCACATTTGAACTGAACTTCAGCTTAACTGAGCCAATGGCTTACACTGAAGTAGCACCGCAGAATGCCCATGGTATGCTTACTGACTGGCTCTACTCACAATACCACATGTTGGTTACACAGCAGAACCAAGTTCTCACAGCCAACCTCCTCAAGTAAGGAAAAGAGGGTCGAGGATCAGGTTGAACAATGCCTCTAACAGTGGGCAGGGAGGCTGCTTGGCTAAATGAATGAATTCTGTCCAGACTGTGTTTGGGTGTAGTAGTGGGCGATGTGGATAAAGTCTAAACATCAATGATTGTAATGTTCAGTGGAGACAGTGGTAACTTCAGTGGACTGTAACGATGGCCAACGCTTCACGACTCAGAGCTTCTCGACTAGTTTCTGTTCTCTGCTTCACTGCTCTCACTTCTGCTGCTGAATGTTAGTGACGTTGGTGTGATTAACTCTTTGGCTGACAGAGCTGTCAGAACTGGGATACTTAATGAAATGTTACTGTTAATGCTTTGAGTAACACCTGTCCTTTTCCTGCTATGACATGTCAAAATGCTGTGAGAAAGATCCATTTAGCTCAGGCAGCATAGAGCAAGCCTTTCTATGCTGGGTTGCTACTGGCTGGCTGCAGGTTTGCTGTCCTTGAGTGTTTGTTCAAACTGTGGTCCTTCACAATCCATCACACAGGCTGTTGCAGCACAAGATTCTCCAGCAAAGCTTTTATAGCAGACCCTTAACCCCGTGACCCCCACCCACCACATACCACATACCAAAATCTGTCATGTACTGGAATCTATCATAGTCTGGGTGTACTTAACCTGACCTCTGACCTTCAGAGCTGCTACTGGGATGCTGCGCTGAGCGGACAGACAGTAATGCATGACTATCAGGCAGTGATTCATTCAGTGATTCATTAAATTGACAACAAGACCTTCTAAATGCCATTAAACATTACATTTTATATACAAACTAGTGTAGCTAATGAAAGCTACTGCAAAGAGGCTGGAACATACTGGGTCAGAAGGATCCACAATATTTCAAATACCTTTATAACCATGTGACTGAATGCCTGTGATACTACAAATGTCTGCAGATCTGCACATGCTGATATAGATAGGAACATGTCATCTCATCTTACATAACTACACCGCGTCTGAGATGGAGTTAAACGAGTAGGACTGCTGAGTGGACAACCCTGCAGTGTCTCTTCTTCTTATACTGAATATCAGGATGGGTCAAGCTACAGACATGCCTCTAAAGCAGACAGGCTGCTCACAGACAGTGAGCTCATGGGAATAGGACCAACACTAGGCTACATACACCACGTCGCAGGACACTAATGCAAGAAGTCACTTACACTTATCCAGTCACTTACTTGCAACTGGATGTGAACCACAAATTCATGTGTAACCCCTATGTCACCAGGAAAACCTGTGATAAAGTAAATATTAAAGTTCAGATGAAATGAAAAATGCCTTTTAAACCCTTTTAGATCACATCCCCGGTCAGAGTGTGCACCTACTTAACAATATATGCCAAAAACATTAAAATTAAAATTAAATTAAATTTCTTTGTAATCTTATATTAAAATGTCCATGTTTTCTTCCTGTAAAAACATGACGTGTGCTTACTTAAAGCTTCAAATCAACCATTAATATTATGACATCCACCCATCAATCGACCTAAGAGTCATTAGTTAGCTAGCTAGCGACAGCATGGTACGGTCAAATCAAATTCCTCCCAACATTACGTCCCGCCTGCCAATCCAGTTTTACTGGAAAACACGCCGCGATACGCAAGCTCGACACTTTTAAAATGCTGCTTCATCTGGACTTTAAAAGAAAAATCTAATGACCACAAGGAATTTCAACAAAGACTCTAAAGTGGGTAAAGTTCTGGTCTTTACCGTTTTC
>JAVQJD010042092.1:0-32277 GCA_036023655.1 Nannoperca australis
GAGCAAAGACATTAGATGCTGCACAGCTTCAGTTGCTGTACGCTGTCAGACTGTAATAGGAGTTGTGATCGTGCAGAGCAAAGCATAAATGTTATTAGCAAGTGATCTGGGTCATGCACTCGGTGAATATTACAGGACAATAGTGGAAAACAAGTGTTATTTTGTGCATAATAATAGCAGCCTACCTGGACAAGCAGCTAAGATGACAAAATAATGCGTATTTGTTCAACCCATTACAACAGCACAGCTTGTTAAACAAAAGCAATCTAGCTCAAACATAACATTACAGCTATCACCAAGACGGAGGTTACGTGTAAAGAAACTTACATTCGTATTGACTTTCTCCGCTCTCCTCCGGCGGACTTCAAAACAGTCTCTCTCGTTAACTGACGGCATGTTGCCAAGCTGTCGCACCGATCAAAACTGGCCAATAGAAACGTGTCATTCATCTTTCAGCGTAGGTCCCACCCACGGAATAAAGCGGAGCCGAAAAACTTTTAGATTCGCAAGCAAAACTTTTAGATTCGCCAGCAAACCTTTGAGATTTGCAAGCAAAACTTTAGGGTTTGCAAGCAAAAGTGTGGAAAGTTGCTGTCTCAAATCATTTTTTTGACTGCTTAAAAAAGAAACAAAAATATCTCCATTAACAAGTGCCCAGCAGCAAACAGCAGACTCAGTTAGAGACTAGCTGGTGAACACAGGTGAGCATTTAGCAGCTAAAGAGGCAGATATTTCCCTCAGGAGGTGGTGGAGACCAAACACAGAGCTAACAGAGAGAAAATACTGGACCTACATTCATAAGGTGACACAAACACCACTCCACATGAATGCTAATTAAACTGGCAACATGTTTGTCATAACAACTTTCTAAGGTTATAGACAATATGGCAGTGTTGTATTTACTACTTGTACTACCCTCAAGTGCCCCAAACATCCATTAATTAATTTGGCAGTGTGGCAAATTTGATGAATGATGTTTTGTTGTGAAACTCAAGGCTGGATTACCAACAGGCAAAAAGGGCAGCTGCCCTGGGGCCCCATGCAGACCCTGAAGGGTCGTGATTACAATATCTACAGCAAGTACTGAATTAGTAACTATTGTGACGTATGGAAGGACCTTCTGTCATAATCTAGTGTATATATATATATGTGATTTTTTTGCGGGAAGGTAGTTTGATTTACAGCAGAGGGAGGCAAATAAAAACATTATGTGAATTAAAAACCCTTAAAAGCAGAAAATCAATACAAACGTTGGAGATTTATCATTTTAGTTGTACTTATGTGATACATATTTCTAAATATTATATATATATATATATTCCTAAAGTTGTAGTGGCTGAAATGACCACAAACTAATAAAAACATAGTACATACACTGGGGGATAAAAGGAGCCCAACTGCCACATTCTTGCCCTGCGGCCCCTGGTAGTTTGATCCGGCCATGCTGAAACGTCATATTGGAACAGACTGAGTATTAAACATGTTCAGACTATTCCCAGCCCTAGTCTCCTCACAGGTAGACTTACTTGGTATCTTCTGTCATTTTGTGGTTTTAAAAAGCACATATGAAGAGAATACAAAGTTGATGAAAACAATGTTAGCCTTCTCTTCCTGTTCCCCTGGCCTTTAGAGTAGAGAAAGACTGTGTTCCCTGAAAGAAAAGATGTCTCTAGGGTAGCCCAGAAAAAAAGGTCAGATAGAAATCCCTTGTCTGCTCTTCTCTCATTTTGTGGGGAGGATAAAAGGAGGGTGAATCTGCTTTCCATATTGTCTTTTGTTGTGGGCTGAACCCATCGCCTGAGCTCTTCTTCCATTTCCTCTGTTATAAAGAGTTGAACATACATCATCAGCAGTGATCTGCCCTGCTGATAGACAGACAGGAAGCAATAGTGACAATGATTTCTCCTGTATGCATGAGGAGAGTTAGCCGAGGCTCTCTTGAATGTGGGAAATGAAGACTAAATGTGCTTCCATTCTCTTCCTATGCACAGACTGCACGCCTCTTGGCGGATGTTTGATGGAGTCAAGCGAGAAAAGGCTAAAGAAATTCTTTGAAAACAAACAGATGGCCATTTCTATTTCTGTGTACTGAACCGTTTGCATTTTCCTAACATGATCATAACACTTTAAAAGACAGAATAATGGGTAGTCCACCACCACTTTCCGGTCACCTGCCTCCTACTTTCAGATTTCACCCTGATATCTTGTCTGCCATGTCTCGAGCCCAAGTCCCTCCTCAGGCAGTGTATGCACATTTCTATACCCTGTAGCTCCCTGTGAGGCCCTGTTCCTCTAACAAGGTACCACAGTATGTACTTCGTGTTGCACACTCTGTTCGTTGGAATCATGTAGTGGGCGGTTTCGAAGACAGCATGTGTGTAGTTCTCTCAATAAATCCAATAATTTATCAGAGCTGGTTCTCTCTAAACAGCTTTTTCTGCTGCTGGAAACCAGCTAGCTGAGAGTGAACCAGAACAGTAAAGTTGATTTTAGTTTTTACTTTAACCAAATAAACCTTGTTTTAATTAAATGTTCCAGTGCTGGAAATGACCCAGTCAGATTTTGTTGTGTTTTAGTGTGTCAGGACAGTTCAACACACACTGATAGTTAGTGTTCTATCCAGGGGCGGCTAAAAATAAGGAAGCGCTGGCAGATAACACCAAAGCTCATCTTCTGAAGGAGATTAATTATTGCTGTTTGTGTCTCAGGAGTGTGTTTTGGGGAAGGTGGCGTGTGATTGGACACATCTGCTTCCCAACAGCAGCGACCACACAGTCTTATTCCCTGCATACACACCACATATCATCTGTGGCTATCTGTGGCTATCTGAGCTCTCAGTGTGTTTTCCCAGACTTAAAAGCAGGTATGCACACACACTTTCCTACTCGTGCACATAGTCACACATGCACACACAGACTGTCCAGGGGGGACATGCTCTAAAAATAGCTGGTGCTGGGTGTCTGGTGAGGTGTATGGAGATAAATCCTTTCATATGAGCCTTACTCTTTTGGCAGGGTAGCAGTCACAGAGATCCACTCTGGTGCCAGAAGGTCTCAGGTTCCATCTCATAACTGATAGCTCATATTGTCAAACATGTATGCAGACACGCCCCCAGACACACACACAAACACACACACTCAAATTCAAAATTCTATCATGTTCTCTCATCCAAAAATAGTTCCAAATCTGGCATTTGATTCCCCTCAGTGCTATTGGTTTCCTTGGTCATTAACCCCTCAACAGGGCCTGACCCAGAGAGAGTTTCTGCACTGGTTCTTTATGTCTGGCATGATGGGAAATACACCCAGGCTCCATCCTTCTCTGCTGCCCCAGATATATCACACACACTCCCTTTTTCCCATCCAGCAAATAGTCAATGTCACCTTGATCAGGGACATAGGGGACGACTACTGCTATTCTGGTCCACAAAGATCACTCACTCTCATAACCCTCCACAGCTGTGTTTAATGAGGAGAAATCTGCTCCCTTTCTGACTCAGATGCCTTCACACAAGCTGCTGCTCACTCACTTACCTTGCTTACTTTGAATGTATTTCATAGATTTGTTATTTTTCTCACATTCATTACTTCTTTGGAGTCAGGGGGACACCAGGACCAGGACCCGCTATCATTTTAGATAATGTTTTATTGCTGTGTCAAGCGACGCAGATGTGTTGAAAATGAGACGTTTTGACTGTCAAAATAAAAGCTTTGTTATTTTGATCGTTTTTACAGCCCCAGAAACACATTTTCTGGCATGACCTTCGTTTGCAGTCATAGAACCAGTATTACTAACAAAAACAGATCATGTCTATAGCATTCTAACTGATCAGCTGACTGTGTTTTACAAAGATTTGGACAAAGTTGCAGTAAACAGGCCACATGCATTTTAATTCAAATACAATATGATTTTTGCTGCTACAATATGAACAATTCAAAGGATTTATGGAAACACAAATTTCCACAAGATGTGGTCTCTTTAAAATTATGAATTCACTTATTCCTTAGCCCAAATATATCTATCTGATATATGCTATCGTTGTTCCGTTCAGTATATTATTATTTTTGGCTCCACCTGAACTTTCGTTCAGTAACCTAATAATAATAAATAAACTTCGTTTCATTTTATTTTGTCTATAAAGACAATTTCCGGTCGTGTGTGAGGTAACGGAGTCCTCTTCACACAGTCAGGTGTCAGCACGGTTAACGTGGTACCGGTGTTCCCGTGTGTTCGCGCTGTTTTCTGCCCCCACCTTCGCTCTGGGAGACCCCGGGGGGCTTTGTGTTCAGCGTGCCGCTAGTTTAATTCACTGCTGTAGACATGGAGCCTTCGGACTTCGAAGCCACGAACTTCACGGTGGAGCCGGCGGCGGTGTACCCGTTATGTGAGGACTGGAGGGACGTCTCGGAAGGCTCTGTGTTCCACCTCGCCAATATCTTCCTGTTCTTCGGCTTCATGGGGGGCAGCGGCTTCTACGGACTGCTCTACCTGTTCACCTTCCTGACTCTGGGCTTCCTGTGCTCCACGCTGTGGGCATGGTCGGACGCGTGCACCACGGACTCCTTCCTGTGGACGCTGGCGCTCTTCGGGGTGTGTTTGGGACAAGTCTTGCACGTTGCCTACCGGCTGAGGAGCCTCTCCTTCGCAAAGGAATTCCAGGAGCTTTATAACAGCTTGTTTAAAAAACTGGGGGTGTCGCTCACACACTTCGGGAAGATAGTGGCCTGCTGTGACGGAGACGTCCACACCATAGAGAAGGACCACTGCTTCGCCGTGGAGGGAAAAACCGCTATCGACAAGCTGTCGGTGCTCCTGTCTGGCAGGTGACTGTCATCGTCCCGCCAATCTGCTTTTACAGAAATGAATCGTTTTCTTTCAGGCTAAAAGGTCAAACAAAGATTCAACTAAACTTTAAACAGTGTGACTTTTGCCACAGCCTGTCAATAAATAAATCACTGATTTATCAACCCCCCTGTATTCTCGTGAAAGACCGTTAGTGAGCGTAGGTTTACTATCCTGTAGCTACAGTTAGCATAACTCATGCAACAGCTGCTAAACGAATGTGCGGAGTAAAACATGGGCTGCTATAATGAACCCTCCCATTACCTGTGTAATGCAAGTTTAGATGAAGTGATAGGAACAGAGCCTTCAGTCTCACCGTGTTTAACACCCTGATGATCGACGTGGCTCTAATACGACATGAACATGAAGGTGGAGGAGCCCTGTCTGGTGTAAGTCAGACACCACAGTGAGTTCTCCAGTCAGTGAGTGAAATGATGGCAGCTCTGAGTCCGAGCCTTATTTTCAGTCCTGGCCTTTGGTCAGCTGCTGCATGTCTTGTGTGAGTTGGGCCAGCATAGGTGTCACATGTATCTCCCCTGTCCCATGCTTGTATCTCTATAGCTCAGGTGAGACAGGTGGGAAGTGGCCCCACTTATTTACAGGCTCAACAAACCAAGGCCTGGTGAACAGCTGCAGCCCCTCCATATGGTTTGATCTGACACCTGTTCACTCCTCTTTATTTCCTTTTGCTAAACACTGTAACATTAAGAAATGTTCTATATCAACAAAGTGTATTATTATTATATTATACATCTCTACTAATATCTCTAATAAATAAAGTGTTGCTTCTGCTGGTTATGTAGTTTGTGTGGGATAAATTCATCACACCTTATCAAGGCTTGACCAGTGGAGTGTGTGTTCACAGTGAAACAAGTGCATTTAAGCAAGGATTGAAAAAAAACCCAATAAAAAAAATAAATATTAAAAAGGTTACATTTATTTGATGACATTTAGTATCCAGGGGAACGATATTGTGTTTGTGCCCCAATTAGAACTGATATAGTCTCCATTCAGCAACACGTCCACTGAGGATCTGTTACTGGACAGGTCTGACTATCAGAAGGCCCACCCCCGGTCAACTTGGTCTTTTGGACGTCTGTCCGTGGGACTGTCATTACTGATGTCTGACGGGGGCGTTGCCTCTAGATGTCCGACATGAAGGTTTGACCTGACTCAACACCTACTGCAAGCACACTTAACTGCATAAAATATATGCTGTAAAGGATGAAACTTTGTAACCTGCTGTACTTTAAGCCACAGCCCAGACTGTAATGTCACAGCAGGGGTTTTTCACTCAGCTGTCACACTGTTGTATTTTAAACCTAAATGACTAATAGTTACCAAAAGATTTGGAATTGGTCCAGTAGATAGCCTCAGCCGCTGTCAGGCTGCAATGTAATCCTTGAGGACAACTGCGCCTGCTAAAGTTCGTCCTGTAACAGTGCTGGTTTTTGCCACTGACAAAATGAGCTCAGACTGTGAAAATAATCCCTGCAGAGACGGAGCTTTTTGTTGGACCAGAAACAGTAATCTCAGTAATCTCACGAGAGTCTGAGTGGATGCAGGAAGACGACGTGACTGATAAGCATTTCATCAGCAGTATTGGTGTCCTGTGTGATTTACTGTTGACTTGCCCTTGATGTTCTAGTGTTGCCCATTGGAAAGTGCATTAGTTAATATCAACCTATCATCCATTCTCTTACAGAATCCGTGTGACCGTTAATGGAGAGTTTCTGCATTACATCTACCCCTTCCAGTTTCTGGATTCCCCGGAGTGGGACTCTCTCAGACCATCAGAGGAGGGTGTATTCCAGGTTCATTTGAACTGATGTGCATGTGCAAATAAACAAGCTTTTCTGTCTGTGATTTTACACCCATAAATCTTCAACAAGCATGCAATCAGCTTCAGGTGCAGTTAGAGCATAAAGCCCAGTTCAGACCAAAGATCTGCGGTGACACCAGTTAAAACCAGTTTACACCAATACGACTAGATGGGACGGTGAATGGTTTCCATAGTAATGTCTTGTGTACTCCCTTACTTCTGCCAGCTTTTCAGGCTTTTAAGATAAGATAAACCTTTATTAGTCCCTCAATGGGGAAATTGCAGAGCTACAGTAGTAGATATAAAATATTAAAATATAGCATGCAATAAAAAAATATATAGCATGCAGAAAGAGCTTTTAAACAATACGGAATAAAATAGAAAATAAATAAATATATATACAAAAAGCAACAAAAAAAAGAATTTACATTATTGTGGATATTGTTATTGCACAGCGATATTGTTATTGCACAGCGATATTGTTATTGCACAGTGATATTGTTATTGCACAGCAATATTGTTATTGCACAGTGATATTGTTATTGCACAGTGATATTGTTATTGCACAGCGATATTGATTATTGCACAGTGATATTGATATTGCACAGTGATATTGTTATTGCACAGTCATATTGTTATTGCACAGTGGTATTGTTATTGCACAGTGGTATTGTTATTGCACAGTGATATTGATATTGCACAGTCATATTGTTATTGCACAGTCATATTGTTATTGCACAGTGGTATTGTTATTGCACAGTGGTATTGTTATTGCACAGTGATATTGTTATTGCACAGTGATATTGATATTGCACAGTGGTATTGTTATTGCACAGTGATATTGTTATTGCACAGTGGAGTTATCAGTCTGTGTGTGTACTCGGGAGCAGTGCAGGTTGTAAAGTCTGACAGCAGCAGGAAGGAAGGACCTGCGGTATCTCTCCTTTACACATAACCTATATATATTATGTCACAAAAAAGGCAGTCTGCACTACACACAGGTATTAATAGGTGAACAATGATGTAATTTAACATCCATCTTATGTGGAATATCAATTTAAATTGATAAAATCATTTAGACAAAGGCACTGAAAACCATAGAGCAAAACATGACATGAGACCACGTAACTGACAATAAAAAAGGTCACATGTGAAAAGGAGAGCTTAAACATGTTCCAGTGTATAGAAGCAGGGCAATAACATTGTGACTGGAATGTATAAGCAAGACTGCATTTAATGTTATAAAATGATCCAGAACAAGCAACAACATTGGCAACAAAACTCCCACAGAACTGAATCAATGTCTCTCTGACAGAACAAAAAAGCAGATGTTACAAGCATCACATAAGGAGGATTGTATTCCCTGCTGCATGATATTGTTGAGATGCTTTAGTTGTGCCCGCTCCATACACAGTTCTCCACATTGCAAATGTACACGCACGTTATTGTAGTCATGTGACCTCCTGCGAGACAGATAAATTCATGATCATTCATTTAAAATATTAACATCCATTCACTTTGAAGATTTGCCCCAGAGATCCTGATTTCATGGACCAACTTTGTGTAATAGTAACATTATTTTAACATAATTTATATTATTATTAATGAATACGCTGCATTATTTTTACATTGTTGAATTGTGATAGGTTCTGTTTGCTCAAAAAAAAAAAACACTGCATGAAAAGTGAGTCCACTCAAACCTGCAAAGAGCAGAGAAGCTGCTGGTTGAACCTTTGAGGTTAGGAGATAATTCTATTAGTTGTAGTCTGGCTGCCAGCTGCAGCCACTGAGAGACTTGTCAAATGACCAACACACTGATTAGCAGCTAATTCGGATGTGATGTGTGAATTACATAACTGGGTGACCTCTGAAGACACCGGAGGTTCATTATGTCCCATGCTAGTGAGTCAGTGAAGAAAATACAGTCTTTCATAGCTGACAATCTAAATGGAATTGGTAGCAGGAGGATTCGGCTGAAGATGCCAGAACTCTGCATACCAAAGAAGAGGGAACAAGGAGCTCTGAGGACAAGAGAACATTGTTGCTCGATGTCCTAAGGTTATACAATGATTTTAACAGTTATTCTGCTTGTTACTGTTACTTCATGTAATTTCAACTAAGGGACTGGTAAATAAGAGAAGAATTGCAACAACCTCCCCACAATATCTCCAAGTAATATATCACTATTGAATTGGTACAATTCATTTTGCATTAATAGCTAAACCTGTGCAAAGAACTTTAGATTATGTACGCTAATTTAAACCACAATATGTTCATTTCAATAGAAATGGAATTAGCAAACACCAAATTTATGGCAAACATAAAAGTATGAATCCTGTTTATTGAATATTCCAGCCATTCTATATTTTTGAACCAAGAATACTTTATATGACTCATTTACTTATTTTTTTCACTTAAGAGTAGTTCTGCATCCTGTTAAGAATAAAATGAAGGTGGGAGCTGATGTAAGATAATTAGAGATAAAATAAAAATTACAAATAACGCTGAAGAGATAACCTTCTCTCACCCATAAAAACGTTGACCACCCTCCTTTCAGCAAAAACAAAAAAAATGCACAATCATACCCTTTTTCTGAACCCCCCTCCCCTCCTAATAATTTTTGTACAGTCCCTAATGTAAAGTTTCAATAAACCTTTCAACCATTCAAACAAGTAAATGTATAACACAAGGTAATATGTTACCCTTTTCAATAAACATGAAGGTATTGCCCAAATAATAACTTTGAGATCCTGGTGATTGCACACTTTAAAGAGAATGGGAAATTGCCATAACCGTAATCACCAAGTAATGATCAGCTTTTCTTTTGAAATACTGAGGAGGAGAAAAAAAATGTAATTACATTGTAACCATAGTAATCGTTCCCCAGTACTTCCTCTGTATGATGTCTGACTTTCCTGCTTTTAATCTTTTATCTTGCTGACAACATTTCCCCTGTTTTCTTTGATAAAAACAGAAGGATAACATTCCTGTACCTGTCAAGCAGGGGTTTGCATTTCAAGCCTAAACCATACAACATTGCTGCATGCTGTTAGTATGCAAGCTAGTCATTGGATGTCTCAGAGAGATGAACGCAGCAGCATGCTAATGGTGGACATAAGTGCTTCATTGGGGCTGTCTCTTAGTTACCCCCGTTGGTATCTGACACTGTGTAACCTGAGCTTTGAGTACATATGTGAATCATGGAGCCAAGCTTGTGCAAAATGACTTGCTACTTTGTTGGAGTGAAATTATCTCTTTTCTGAAACTAAATTATTTTCTTAACAGCAGCTTTACTACAAGAAAAGATGGGCATAGTTTTAGACTGTAAGTTTCTAGAGTCCTTGTTTCAATTCAGTTCAAGTGGCTTTATTGGCATGACTGCCTATAAGCATATAAATACAATAACAATACAAAAGGACAGTGCCAGCACCTGAGAAACGAGACAGACAGATTATCGGTGCATTATCCTCACTTTAAATAACATCTGGAATACAAGTTTGTTTGGTTTTCAAAATGTGTGGTTGCTCCAGCAACTTGTGATTTATTAGACGTTCTAAAAGGGAAACATCGCCCTCGAAAAACAGGTTAGTGAACACAGTGCTGCGTCGTTTCTGCCTTGCAGGTACCATCATTATCATTCAGCTTGTTCACAAAACAGATCAAATGCAAATGCAATCATACAAAACATAATAAAGATTTGTGAAATGGGACACCCTGACGCAGCTTGAGAATAGGGACCCAGACACTAAGCAGATAGTATTAAAACTATGTTTTCTAACACATTTTCTAAAATGTAACCCTAACCTAATCCTAACCTAAAACACTACTAAATGGTCCCAAGACATTTATTCCATTAGTCTAAACATTGGATGCAAAAAATAAAGATATATGGCAAATGAAAAATAACAATACAATTTAGATGGATTTCAGTGTAGAATAATAAGCTTAGAAGTCCCTTTTTGCTTGGAGTGTTAAGCTGCAGCCAGTTAGTTAAGCTTAGCATAAAGGAAAACAACTAGCCTGGCTCTGTCCAAAGGCTGATGGCGGATTGTTGTTTTTTCACTTTGGTTTTTGTTTCCAATTAAACAAAACGTGGTAATAAGTGAGCTTTAGAGGAGCTGGTAGGCAGACTTTGTTACCTTTGTCCATAACAAGGCTAGCTGTTTCCAGTCTTTATGCTAAGCTACACTTATTGGCTGTAGCTTCATGTTCAATGGACAGACACGACAATGGCTTCTCATGTGTTTAAATGTTGAATGTCTTGCTCCGTTATCTACTGCTGCTGTGCTCCGTCTTTATGTAGCCGATTGTTTATTGTGCTGTAAACATGCTTTATATGTAAGTGTAATGGTCTGCCATGTTTCTAAATGAAATGCACTCTGTTTGCCTTGTTTCAACTATGGCTCACATTCCCACCATTCAACGTCAGGAAACACAATTAGATGGCAAATCCAGTTTAAAAAGCATGACCTGCAATATGTTTTATTGTTTGCCCTGGAGTGATGAATGGTGGATTTCTCAGATGAGATAAGACGTTTTTAGTATTGAGTAGCATAGGCATGCTTTTCTGTTTTACATGTTTTTCTTGCACATACATAGTTTCAAACACTACAAAAAATGTCATTATTTTAATAATAGTTAGGATTTCAAGAAAGAAAAAACCCAATAATGTGAGTGTGGCCAAGTCACAAGTCACGTCCCATTTCCACAGGGGTCAAACGATAGAATTCCAGGTCGTCTCTTTGGTTTCATAAGGCTCGCCAAGGCACAACCACAAGAGTAACCGGAGCTAGAGGTAAACAACTGCTCCTCATGGGAGTGGCGAGGAGGTGTGAAAGAGGTCATCGCTGTGCGTTAGACAAATTATCATGGCTCTTTGGGTGCCAGCCATGTCAGACTTGGCCCTGCATTTGACACCCGTAGGTGACAGATTTCCAGGACTTGCCGGTGATCAGTTTGCTCCGAGCTGCATTGACACGGATAAGAGACAAGAGGAGAGAAACATAATAACATCACACGTCTGCTTGAGAAACTGACCCCTGGCTGTAATCCACACTGTCCACTTGCGGTATCCACAGGTCGGTTACGAAATGAAGATCACAGAAGCTGAAATGTTCCAGTGTTGATCCATTATTTCCTAACTGATAATATTGATTAAAACGTGTAAAACTGTATTTCAAAAGCATTATTTTCCAACAGCATTGTGGGGTGAATTGAAATGACATAACGTTATCTTTTCAACAAGTATGACTGTAACACATTGTTTGAATCTTTTGTGTACAGGTAAGCAGGTACACAACATTGTCATAACTTTATTTTTGCAGGGAATAAGGATCTTTATTCAGGGGTCCAGTCTTGATCCATGTCCTGTGAGACCTGTGAGAGCTGATGATCCTCGTCCAGGTCAAACAGTTCACGCACAGTTCACAGGCTGCCACAGGAGATCCGGGTGGATTGAGAGCTCACATTCCTCTGCCAGGACACAGGAGAGGATGGAAACTGTTCCATATAGCCCTACTTTGTTTGACCAATGGGTTGGAAACAAACTTTAATTATACTGGCATTTATGCTGGCTGTATATATAATGTGAAACCATCTTAGGGCTGTGTCACTACGAGAGAATTATTTCAATATTGCTTTCTGCTTCACAATGTGGAGAGGTAAACAGAGAGACAAGGGATGAGGCAGGAAGGAGTAAAAAAGAATGACGTGAGGTGTTCAGGGAGTCAAAATCTGGGAAAATAAACTTTTACCAGACCTCCCATGTGTGGTCTGACTGGAGTCCAAATGTACTAAACATGCAGATGCAGTTTTAATCTGAAAAAGATCTACTAAATCATTTTTCTGCTCACATGAGTTCACTGCCATCTCCAACACAACTTGGCCCTGACCACATATTATTCTGTTGAGTATATTTACGGTGCCGTTCGGAATGTGGGGGAAGTAAATATGACAAGACGATTCAAACAGATTAATCAGAACTGTAGGAACAACAGCCCCCTGTGTATTTGCATTGATGACATGTTCAACATGAAGGGATTACAGCAGATGTCAGTTAGGTGCACACTGTTCACTGTGTGACTACAAACACCCTTAAATCTATCAATTTCTTTCACTTTTCATCTCCAAATGCCAGACACATGACCCCTTTTTATTCACTACCCAAGAAATCACATTAAACTCACTCCATTAAATCCACATCCCCTTAGGCAACTCTTATATTGACAGAGAAATTGTTATTTGCCATTTAGATTGTTCTTATTACTCAGACCAGCGAGAGGTTTACCTGATTATAAACTAAAGATCCTAATCTGCCCTTAGAGAGAAAATGAGAGAAAGGTACAATCCAAACACCAAATGCATTACTGCAGAATAACATCTGAACAAACATTATTCTCGAGAAGTGCATAGCCAACGACTATCGACATTTCATCTCTAATGCTTAAAGTTATTTGAACAACATCAAGATTTTGAACTTCCGATGTTACGTGTTTACTTGCCATATCTGGCCGTTCAACAGCACGGCATTGGCTCACAGTAATGCACTGTATTTTTCTTGCTGTTAACAGTTTCTTTCTTTCTAACGGTTTGTCTTTGTGGGAATTTTCAAGCCCTCTATTGTCACACTCGCTGACTCATTCGTTAACAACAGCAGCCACCACAAGTCCACAGTAAACCTCACTGCAGCACAGGGACTTAGTTTTTGTTGGTTTTGCTGGTAAGTTCGCTTTATAGTTAACTTGTGGCAACTTTGTCTTTATCACCTAAGCAAGGATACCTCTCTTTGTTGCATTTTTTAAATGTCATCTTTTGTAATTTGACCAAAATATAGTTCATAACAAGAATTTAACTTTTAAATCATAGGAAGACGGTCGGGTAGATCTTTGGGCCTACACAGTTTTCTGACTTTTACTCTGGACACAGTTTGGATGCTGCCTCCTACCAACAGTCAATGTTTGTTTCCCATCTTCTTTAGTACTTTTAGTCAACAAACCTTAAACCTGAACAAATTGTTTTTTCAACTGGGGGTTGTTACACATCCAGCAGACCCAGGGCAACATTAGCATCCATGTGAAGTCATGTTTCTGGCCACAATATAACCAAAACAGTCAGCTGAAAGAAGCTAAAACACTCCATAGTGCTTAGGGGAACTGCTGAGTTGGGTGGTAATTATCAGTGGTCCTAACTATGAGTGAGCCCTTTCATGTTGCACATAGTCATTTGATCCATTGTTAATATAAAAATAATATTTATAACAACTCTAACCATTGAGGCGGCAAATCAGAAAATGTAGTTATATGGTTTTTTTTTAAGACATCAGCGCACAACTTGTTTTTGTCATTTAAGTATGTGGAACATGTATTGGATTAAAATAAATGGCAACAGCACAGTATTTTATAAAAACAATATGCTCTTGAATATTTCTGTGTCCTCTGTCTAAAATAAGAATGAATGTATTGCCTCCTTATTTTGAGTTATTGATGTGCATGAAACAGCTCCTCTTTTTTCTTATCCTTAATTCTGTTGAAAGAAAAAGTGAAAAATAAAATATTTTAGGGGAAATCTTCAGAGTTTTTTAACCATAGAGGAACTCCCTCATGAAAAGTTACTGAACTAAAATAGATCCCACAAACTATGAGAATTTATCAAAGAAGCCATGTGTGTTTCCACAGAGAGATCCAGAAAGCATTTGGATATAAGAGGAACTCAGATTTAGAGTGTGGGAGTCGAGTCTCACCATCACATCTCAACAGGCCCACAGATTTTCATTAATCTTCTCTCGAAGTGAGCCGTTGGCTTCGTATCCCCAAATGGTTGCAGGTATTGCTTTACACAAGTTCCCTCCCCGACCAGTCCGCGTGTCGTGTGTGGTCCCTTAATACGATATCTCCACTGGCTCTGCAGAACCAGCACGACAGACTGCCAGCGCAGCAGCTACTGCTTTGATTTTTCCATAGAAGGATGAATCACTCTCGAATGAACACTTAGTGACCCGTGGCTTCAAGGTCAAGATTAACCCTAGCAACCGGGTTTCTAGTGGTCCATAATCATGCTCGGGGCTGAACATCCTGCTGTTTACCTGAGCTCTCGCCCCTGGTCGTCCTATTCAAGTCACAGCAGGGAAGAAGCAACCAGTAACCAACAAGAATTTGGAGGGTTGGATGAGCTCACAAAGTAGACCAGTATATTAAAGGAATAATTGGACATTTTGCTTTCTTGCTGAGCGTTAGATGAGAAGATTAATACACACTCTCATGGCTGCATGTTAATAATAAAGACTGGAAACAGGAGGGAATAAAGGACTTTTTCCAGCACACAACCCCCCGTAAAACCATGGTTCGGTTCTTGGATGGATTAAACAAACCAGATACACTGTGTTAATCTGTGAGTGCTTCAGGTGCTGGTAGGTGGATTTGGTTACCATTGGACAGAGCCAGTCTTTATGCTAAGCTAAGCTATCTGACTGCTGGTTTTGAACTCAAACTAAGGACCTTGCAGCCAGGCTTAACAATGTCATGAACTCTACAATATAATACATGCTGACCAAACAGGATTTACCTCAGCCTCAACAACTTGATTAACTCAAATGAAATGTCTGATGGTTCAGTGTCTCTCTTGGTCTTCTGTAGACTTTGTGAGCTTGCCCCAAAAAGAAATGCCGTACCAGATTTTAGACTGAAATAACAGCATCTTCCTCTTGTCATCATGTTGTACTTTTCACTTTGTCCTCTGAGTAACACTCACATGTTCCTTGCAAATTGAATCAGATGGGGACACTGCATACACACAGCTTGAAACTAGATGCTATGAGCTTCCCATGACTACTTTAAAACTAATTGCAATTGATGTTTTTTGTCCATAGATGTTAGAGCCTGTGTGTTCACAGACGGTCATCAGTTCCTTTTTTGGGAGGGAAGGATTGATTTAGACACATTCTTATACCACATTATGTATTTACTTACGCTTTCCTGTGTAATTTGTTAAATTTTCCTTGGAATGTACGCTGAATCGTATTATCTGTATTAGGCAACTTCTCTTTCTCTCTTTCCCTTTTAAATTAAAGTGCTATGGGAGTGCCCTGTATGTTTGTACATTAGTGGATATATTATGTATTATATCGCCTTATTTAAGTAAAGGTTATTATTATTATTAATTACAAGAAGTCTTGCTTTACAAATTGTACATGAGGAAAAATGCATTAAAGTAAGGTTCAGGTTCAGTAACATGTACGTAGCATTTTGTTGTTGTGACTGGTTGAGATGAAACAAGCAATTTAATATACTGTTGGGTACTTTAATTTATTGCATCTTATTATATAATATCGTATATTTTCAATGCGAGTGTCTCGGGGTACCTCAGCAGTGCCCAGAGTGTCGTGAAGGAGGAGGCAATGCTATGGGTCAGGCCAAGTCATGACACACACCATACACTCTCAGGTTGTTATTTGTCCTTGAATGTTTATTATTTAATTGTCAAGATTCTTGTGAAGGTGTGTGGTGAATCAAACTAAGAGGAAAAGCTAATTTCTCTTCATAAATGATATTACTTTATATATTTTTTTTCAGGTACAAAACTAGAATCTAGTAGGAGGGCTGCCATAAACTACACTTTAGTACTTATAAATTGACATAAATGGCACTTTTTAACTACAAACGTCCCGTAAAACACCAGGCTAATATAATCTCATATTAATATTTGTCTTAAATGTCATAACTCTCACTGCCTTTAAGGGAAGATTTACTGTGCTTACAAAAATACAGAAATGCATTTACTTAAATAATGAACATTTTATGTATGGTTTCAAAAAGATACTAGAACAGAATAAATGCAGGCCATCAGTAATTAAGAGACATACTGAGTTCATTTCCATCCTCACTGATGCCAGGTATGTCCCGCAGACCAAATGAATTAATTTCAGATGAACTTTCAGGGGGAAAATGAAATCTAATTAGGGGCCTGTTTTGGAGAACAGAACAAGCCATTTTTTGATATTTTTCATTTTTTCTCTAATTTTCAAATGAATGAAATTCCCCTGTATTAACATCCATGCCGTTCCCACCTCCTTCTATTGGCCAGCCGAGAGTGCAGACAGATATTCTTCCTCCAATACACAACATTTTTCACACAGAGAGTTGAGGTTTCTTTTTACTTACTTACTTTACTTTACTTACTAAGTCTCCCCAATGTATTCATCAGTCAGTCCCTAATGTTTTCAATGGCCCCTGAAATATCAACATGCGTTGTGTATTTATTGTAAATAAATTACTGTTTCATTCACATGCCTCTCCCTTTCTTGTCTGCTTTTGTTTGTGAACCTGTGACAGCAACAGCCACAGAAGAAAGATGCAGTTGGACTGACAGCATGGTGCTGCACGGTGGCGTAGCCTCACTTGGCTCAGCAACACCCTCCATCTTTAGAGCAGGATCAATTGTACAACTCTCGGGAAAGGACCACCCAAAATCAACATTAGAAGAGTTTTAATCAGCCAAAGTAACTAGGAACATGGTGACTAGGGATTTTAACAGGCAGTTTGAAGTGACATAGCTTTGTACCTATAATATCACACCCATTGTGAGTTGCATGTGCATAAATTACATAATCCCATGCTGGCTTCCCACCTGTGAACATTGCCATTTATCATGTCTGCTGTGTTTTTCCTCTACACCACCCGTATTCAGAACAAACAACTAAAATTCTGAAATTCAGCCCAATTGGCACATTTAGAACACATAATTCAACTTGAAGGCAATAAAACAGCAATTGTAAAAATACTAAATACCACAGAGTAATGCTTTAAATCCTTGAGCCAGCAGCTCACTATAGTGAAAGTGATAAAGTCAGTGTGAGTTTGGAACAGAGAATCACTTCTGGCTTTCTACATCTCATGATCAGAACCACGTGTCCGCCACGTGGACGGTTTGCTGTATTTGTTCAAAACTCAAAGAGAGAATCATTTCAAAGGTTTTCTGAAGATGGAGGGAAGAGACTAGATCCATCTCACACAGAGTAGCACTCCATATTAAAATGTAAAGGAATACTGTATGCTGCCCATGGATGCAAAGATGGTAATGTCTGTGATGCTGCTGGAGTTGTATTGATTACACGATCTAAGTTAAAGGCAAAGAAATCTGTATATATATATGTATATATATGTACAGATTTACTGTGTTTTTGAGACACCAAAAACTCTGTTTAAAACCAAAGCAGTGAAAAATAAAGCTAGCACATATTTGTATTTTTTATTTGTATCATAGAGGTCCACAAAATGCAGGTACATATTTGTTCAGATACTTGTGGGGCCTTAAAGGGAAATCTAAGTGATGTATTTTCCTTTCAGGCATAACATGTCATCATACACTGTTTATCTTGACAAAATATTACCCCAGAAACTCTTAATGGCCTCCCTTGAATGTGCTTCTTGAGGCAGGGTGTGGCCTTACTTTTGGATTCCATTGGCCCCCGCTCTCGCTCGATGGGAGGAGGCAGGGAGCCAGCACAGCGTCGCCTGCCAGTGTCTCTGTGTTTAAATCACTTACATGTTGGCCGTGCTGCTCTGGACATTTTGGAGACTCCTGCAAGGGATCCATAATCTGCATCTGCCAGAGTGAGAGAGATTTTGAAAATACTCATATGATGCAAGGAGAAGGAAGCTCGCGAAATGTGAGTGAGAGTGGACTGCTGGTCGGTAGAGCAGAGGGCTTTTGTTATGCAGAATAAATGAAGATTTGTGTTAATGTTGGAAAGGCCTTGAGTTTGCTGGAGGAAGTCTTGTTCCTACAGTTTCAGTGTAGAGAGCAATGCACTTCTACTGCAGCAGTTGTTGCAGCATGGTATTATTTTTAACAATTTTATTATTGTTAAGCTCTTTGTGACCTTGCTCTTTGAAAGTTGCTATAACAAATAAACACTACTTACTTACTGGAATTGTATCATTTTTTGTATTTATGTTTTAGTTTTAAGATCGCAAGTGGTAACTATTTACTCCAACATAAAACCCTATCTCACGTTTATCATATCTAACTTCATTTAATCATAATGTCTGCTGGCTTATAACTGTTATTGTGTAGTATCAACAGACATTATCATGCTTAACATAACATGGACTTAAAATTGTGACATGTTTGTGACATAAATAATGTCACTCTAAAATGCTAGCTGAATTTTAATCACAAATACGCATCACGTCCACGTGTCTTCCTCTTCTTCTCCGTGTAGTGCAGTGGATGGACACATTCAAAGCGCTGCTCATGTCTGCTCCTGACAAATATGGAGGAGGAGACCCTGGTTCCCACTGAGATACTCATCTGTTTTGTACAGACAGTGGTCCATGTGTTGGAGGAGGTCAGCATAGGGTCGAAATAAGTGATAATGAACTGTGAGCTGCTCTGCTATGAGATGTAATTAGAGCTGATTAAGTCGATATGACACACACAGACACACACACACACACACACACACACACACACACACACACACACAGCTAGACACAAAATCGTGAAAGCAACTGTAGACACACATTAAAGATTTAGACCTCCTGCCAAGTTGAATGAAAAAATCTCAAAGTCAAGCTGATCTCATTAGTCAAGCTTTGAAGGATCATCTGTCCCTGAATGCACTCGTGTGTGTGTGTGTGTGTGTGAACGTTTCCTTAAGTGCATCTTCTCAATCAATTTCACTCTGTGCTTTTATTCTGATAGGGTACCTAAAAATAATGCAAAAACAACTTAACAACAAGAACAGGAGGCTGATCAGGACAATAAATGCACAGGAAAAGATTTCCCTAGGGGGTTAGCCACTCGTGTCCTCTTCACAATGATCCCCCTGAGAGGACTCGTATCTAACAGAAAATATTCCCAAGTACAGAATTAATCCTAACAAATGTGTCAGCAGGTGTTCTGTTTTTCATTCTGTCTGCTGCATCCAGCAGTAACAGGGACCCCTGCAGGGAACCCCCACGGATCACATCAGGGCTAGAGACGCAGTTCTTGAGGTCTCAAAGAACTGGGCTTCAATCAATATCATGTTATTGATTTTTCTTTCTTTTCCCCCCCAAATGTATAAAGAAAATGTAAACAAAATCATAAATGTATTAATTAAACTGATGGTTGGGGCAAAAAAAGCTTCTCCACATTACAGATAAAACTCTTTAAACCTATAAAACAAACATTTGATATAGAATTTTCTAAAGATCCAACGCTGCTGGACTTCCTCCGTGGCTGAGATAAAGCTGGTCTGTACTTGATTGTAGCTGACACACTATCATAAGACAAGTGCGTCATCTTCTTCTCTGCTTTTCGGAAAGTTTTGTGAGATTCTAGAGGCCACAGACGACACTAGGAGACAGAAGTTAAGTTTTCTGTTTGATTTTGTACCCGCTGATTGATTTTTTATTCAGTATTTTTTGCTGTGATGTCTGGCAGCTGCACTCTGCTAATTACAGCAGTTTGAGTTAGAGTTTGGTCCAGCTCCAGATCCAATACTGGACTAAAGAGGGGGGAGGTCCTGGAGTTAAGTGCTACACTTCATCAGTCTTAACGTCAAGTGGTTTTACAAAGATCATAAAGAATGCCATTCTTAATGGGCTTCATTGCCGCGTATCTTCATATTTTTATGAGTTATTTGCTGAAATGGAGATAAGATATAAAATAGCATTGGTGCTGTGGAATATTGTGCAAACATGCCTTCAGGGTGTTCTCTAAATACAAAGTGCGTAGAAGATCAGAAATCTGATTTAATGCATGTTGTGTGTGACCGTGGTTATTGATTCCAAGAATCCCAAACATTTCTATTTAAGACTGGCCTGCAACACTGCAACAACAACAACAACAACAACAATAACAATAACAAGAGCTAATTGTTATTGGACCAGAATCTTTTCCAGCGAGTGGAGCAAGAGTCAGAGTGTGTATCATGTGTATCAATATCAAAAGTTTCCTTATTAATTATGGAAATGGGATTATAAATTAAATGGTGGTTGTATGTTAGCATTCCTTTGTTTGTCCTTCTTTATTTAAATTAAAAAGGTTCCTACGTTGTATTACTATTATCCATACTATTATTTATACAAACATTCATGTCTCATTATCCATCAGCTGAAGTCATCTTCAGAAATGTGATTCTTATCTAACAGTAGGTGTTGTTAATAATAGTTATGAACTCCTGAGTTAAAGAGTTTGAATTTAAATGTATATCATGTCCGGTTGAGAGTGCATTGATCCAATGCTTGTACTCTGTTGCCCTCTAGTGGCCGCCCACTGTCACTTTTCACACATTTGCTCTGCAGAATATTATTTAGCACGATGGCCTGACGTTTACAGCAGATACTTTACAGATACTTTATTCTCTCATCAGTTTCTGAAATTTAGATTTTAGAAAACAACCACAGTATGTGAGGATAAAACCTATAAAGGCGTAGATCACCTGCACTGTTTTTCCTCACAACATTATTTAACATTGCACTTTGAATCATATCTTTTTATTGTAGCTAGTTATTTGTTTTGTTTATCTTTTTTCAGTGTGTTTCAATTCATCCAAATGTTGCTCTTTATGAATGAGTTTATTCAGTCTGTCCCATCTGTACATCCTTAAATAGTGTACAACAAAATTATGCTGACTGACATGAGTTCAGAGTAGTTCCTGGAAGTTGTAGGAAAAAATAAACGAATGTCTTCCCATCACTATGTCACAACCACAGACCCTGAACTGTGAGTGGACTTTCTCTTCCCCTATTTTGTCCCCAATTCAGGAAGTTGGACTTAAAAATGGCCTCCTGCAATGACTGGAAGGAGGGTTACGATGATTCATTCATACAAACCGTATTTTACACTGACACACGTGTTACGCAGTGGATATAAGAATGTCAGTGGGGTTATTCACCCCTCCCTCTGTTTGCTCCAACATGAGCTTCTCTGCTCATATTAGTGTCTATGGAAAGCAAAACATGTATTGTGACCACCTGGAGCTTATTGCTTGTATATGTTGTTCAATCCGTTGCACAAATTACAAGGAGCCCAGCAAAAGTGTGCTGCTTGCATTTTGAAATTGGGATCTTTATTGGGGCACGTAACCTGCAAACATGTGAAATAAGTAGGTTTTCTATATGAATTAAACTCTAATGAAAAGTGATTTGAAGGGTGGTCCTACTGGTGGCCTAGGGTTTTAGAAAACTGACCATATAACTGCAACAAATCCTGTTTGAGTCTGGGTGGGGACCTTTATTGCATGTCTGTCAACCTCTCTCTCTGCTTTAATTCCTGTGTCTCTCTGCTGTATCCTATCTAATAAAGGCAAGAAGTAAAAAAGGAAGGAAGGAGGATGAATACGTCATTTCTACATTTTATGTATGGTGTTACACCTTATTATTTTGCATTAAATAACTTTATATCTAAGGGGTTGCGAGATGATTACCTCTTCAGACCTCTACAAACTGTCCAAATGATTCTTGGAAGGCAACATCACTCTTTGGTTGATTAGCTCATATACATTGTATTATTGGTGTATTTTGTATTATCTTTGAGATAAGGACTTTCACACAATACTTTACCCATGACAGCTTTTCTGTTATCTTTTTTCTTGTCATCTTTTATTCTATTTATTTACAGCTGCCTGGTGTTTGAGCAGCAGACACAAGGTTTTACCAGATGGTGGAGCTCTCTGCAGCAGAATCTCTGCGTGTGTGTGAAGGGAAGTGGCACAATGGAGATAACTGTGTGTTAATACAGTAGTTAAACAGTAGATACAATCATGTGAGTGTGTGTGTGCATACAGTATGCTGGTGGTATGATGAGGGGTTCTCAATAGAGAAGAACACCATGTGATATAATGTGCTAAACGTATGTGGGTATAGATTCTTTAGAGTCTGAGTTCCTTTGACTCTGATGACGCCCCTCTTCTTTGAGAAGGCATGTTGGGACAAGAGCCCTGCTCTGAGGTACCTCTCCCTGTTTGTTTTAGTTTTGTCTTCCCTCAGGCAACACATTTCTGGAACAGTCACAACGACATGTTGGAAAATGAAAACTTTCCTGTTTTGCTAATGAAATAAAGTGCTAATAAAACCTTACAGATGCATTTTATTTACAGATATCCTCTTTCCTTAATAATGTGCTTCTTGGCTCTTGTACTGGGGGACTGATGCATCACTTTGGGATGCAGGGACGACTTTATTTTACTCCTCCCCCTCCCCCTCTCTCTTCCACACACACACACACAAGCTTGTACACGCCTGCATACACCAGACAACCTTAACTCAGGTTCCACATAAGCCGTGACTCCTCTTGTTATCATGTCCCTATTTACAGTAGACCACAGTAACTGTTGTAAGTACTGTACTTACCTAAAAATCGGAGGTACCTTTTCTTTATTTTGAGTATATTTTATGCATTTTTATTCTTCTACCCTACTACATCTCAGAGGCAAATGTTGTACCTTTTACTCCACTACATTTGTCTGACAGCTTTAGTTACTAGTTACTTTTCAGACTACATTTTTTTTCATACCCTTCCTGTCCAATGAAAACCATGTATCTCCAAATTTGATGGTAAATGTGAATGGTTCTGATAAACTGAGCTCCACCACTGACCAGCTGTTTGTATCTCCAACTTATTCTTGACTTAACTACCGCCTCAGGGTTTCTATCAAGCTCCAGACGTTGAAAATAAAGTGTGTATTGCACATCAAACAAAACCAAGCCTGAATACTGTAAAAAAAAACTAAAACATAAAATAATAGGAAAGAAATTAGGATTTTATTTTACACAATATGACAGTATAATAGCAAGATTCCAAACAAAGCAAATAACAATAATTAAATCGTTAAACCCTCAACAGATTTATACTTAATGGGTTGTGATCCAAATATTGTGTGTTTGAAAGAAATCCCCTGAACACATCCCTTCAAAATACAAATTTAAGAGATGAAGATATTTTGATATTTGTCTCTATGAACTACCAAAGAACAGAGGATATTTCCCAACAAATAAAAACATAATATAACACCTGCAAATACACATGTTGCAAAACATCAATCAAATCTGAATGACAAATGGAGGACAATTCTCTGCAAAGACAGCGTTCTTCCTTGAGCAGAGGCTGGATGGAGTGATTGTCCTAGACGTAGTTCTTGCCCGGCTGGCTTGCAGCCTGGGACGCTGGTTGGCGTTGAGATTTCCCTGAGCCCTTGCTGGAGCAGTTGCAGCAGAAAAAGCTCCCTCCTATAATCATGAGGAAGGCAGATCCCCATCCAACATACAGGGCACTTCCAAATTCATACCTGTGAACAATTCACACATCAGTGGGCTACTTGTGTGGACATTTGGAAAATGTAACAGCATTACAAGTCCTCAAGTCTAGACACAAGCGAATAATACTATATTCAATAATGTGTAATTCACAGCAGTGATGTTCAAACATCACAGTGTTTGGTTTCAAGCCATTATTATAAAGTTCATCACATGAGCATGAAAGTTAAAATTAAACATTTGGGAAATATGCTCATTGACTTTTATTATTAAGGGCTATATGAAAAGACTGATACCACTCTAATGTCTGTTCAGTAAATATGGAGCTAGCATTTGCAGCCAGTTAGCTTAGCTTAACTTAGGTTAGCGTAAAGAAAGAAAGAGAAAAACCAAAGTGTAAAGACTACATGTGTTTTAGGAGTGGTCGTGTGGCAGGCTTTTCTTTGCCGGCTGCAGTGACTTCCTGGAGTTTCTGCTGGTTTCCCGGCAACCTCACAGCGAGGCGAGCACTCAGGACTCAAGACTCCAGGCTAGCACTTCTCCTCTGTTTCCAGTCTTTATGCTAAGTTAAGCTAATCAGCTGCACGCAGTAGCTTCATATTTACTGTGTATTATCAAAACATTTTTTAACATAATTTTGAGGTACTTGTACTTTATTAAGGTATTTCAATGTTATGCTATTTCACTTTTTAACAGATTTTACCAACAAAATATATGATCAGTCTTCAAAATATAATGTAGTTCTATAAATAAAACTATCCAACAGTATACAAACTAGTTAGTTAGTTAGTAGTGCAACTGCAGAAAGAGTACCTTTACTGTTGAAACTTTAAGTACATATGTTTGTACTATTACTAGTAAATTTTTGAAGGACGAACTTGAAACAAATTATTTGTGGTACTTGTACTTTTACTAAAGTTAAAGATATGAGTAATTCATCCACCACTGAAAAGATCAAACTGTTCTTTGAAAGTGTGTAATACTAAACAATAACTAAATAGCAGCAAAATAAAAGACGTACCATCCTTTACGTTACAGCTACAGTGACACCTGATAATTAGTATGAATTTCAGACTAAAGGAGCAGAAGAACTCACTTGGAATTGGTCGGAGTGAATGGGTCGTAGAAGTCCTGCGCAATTCTGTTGCCATACCAGGACGTTCCCACCAGAGCAAGCAGGCCTGGAAAACCATGAGCAGAAAAACATTTTATATTGTGGCATTATACAGGTTAAAACACGCAGGAGTGTGTCATCTTTATGAAGGCCCAAAATTACTACAAGCCAAATCATGTCCAAAAGTTGTTATGGTCAAAGCAAAACATTCAGCGGTGTGGTGAAACATCTTCAGAGCCGAAAAAATCGCTACAAGATGATGTTCAAGCAGTGTGTGTCCATTTCATGTGTGTGTCTGAACTGAATGGACTCTGACCGGCGATGATGAAGACAACCCCTCCAACTAGAGCCACTTTGTTCTTCTGCTCTGGTGCTTCTGACATACAGGTGGTGCACTTCAAGCCCACCGTCTCCACCAAGATAGAAATAAAGCACATCATGATGGAGGTCACCATCAGCCCTCGTGTGGCCTGGACAATCGCTGGAGACAAAGAAATGGCACAGGATCACTTGATTTGAGCAGGTTTTATTCAATTTCATGGCTTTCTAAAGTTTACATCTATTAAATTGGCTTTAACTTTTGACCTTATAAAGCTGAATAGTTGGGTGTACTTCCTGTAGACTCATTTTCAAAAGCAGCAAATACTTACCTCTATTTATATTGTATCTAAAATAAAAGCTTAAACACAATCTAATCTTAAAAAGATCATAATATGCAGTAGCAAATCGCCAAGCAAGCAATCTTTAGTATGTATATAGATAAGTATCTCTTTACTGACTCAATAGGAACAAAACAGGCAGGAGTCCAGACCACATGAGTCACATCAAGCGGAGGTGTACTCCAAACATTCCTTCAAAACATACATTTTTATTATCTGATGAAGCTGGCATCAGCCTTTTATAATACAGAAGTTAAGAATCCACTTTTACAGATACATTTACATTTGAAATTAAATACCACCATAACTTCTGCTCCTTTTGAATTGATTTCAAAAGGAATTCAAGTTTCTTTTTGTTCAGCCAGCTGATGGTATTTCACTGACATGTCTCTGCACGCAAGAGGTCTTACATGGAGAGAGAAGGGCACCTTCTTAAACTCTTAGAAAGATTTGAATGGCCAGAGAGACTTTCATATTCCTGTTTTATAGCACAAAGGGCCATGAGTCTTAAACTTCTTATATGGATACATTTCATACATGTATAAATTCAATATTATTAAAATCACTCATGGAAAAAAGGATCTCATGGCCCTTTCTCTTCCCACACCCATATTTTTGTATAAAAAGAAACTGACTTTGGACACAATATACTGTAATTAGTATACTCTTACTATACTGTGTCTGACATTTTATACAATTAAAGTCTTTGTAAAGGAATCTTATAAAAGGTAGAATGGAAGTCTGATGTGTAAAACAACATTACCTGGTAGTTGGAGAAGTGAATCATACACTTTACACTGAATTTGACCGGTGCTCTGTGAGGCACAGGTCTTCCACAGCCCTTCATACAGCGCCTGAGCGGTGATGATGTTGTCTCCTGCATAAGACGAAGCTTTCCATTCCACCATGACTGTGGATGCTATCGAGCCAATAAAGCCCAGGAAGGCCAGCGTGAAGCCGAGAAGCTGTAAACCTCCATTGGCCATCGTTTAACTTCAAAAACTAAAACAAATGGGAAATTAAGAAAGTTCCAAAAGATAGAAAAGTTCCCAAAAATCTTCTTGATGTAGTTCCTGGTGGTTCTGAGGTGGTGGATCTTATCCGTAACAGTGTTGCCTACCTGTGCATCCTAAGGGAATAACCTGGAGGACAGGGAGGATCCAGGAATGCCATCATCTCCGACTGAGGTTAGGAGGAGCAGAGCGACACCTGGTGGAGGTAATGGTCTCCTGCAACAAGTGAAATTACTTCTCCAGCCATACAGTATAACCTCCATGGCTCAGCAAGTCCTACATGTATGTGCTGAGCTGTGTATTTATATTACAGGTAGTTACACTCAAACACAGTAACAATTTTTACATTTTGTATTTACACTACAGCTGAGGTTGTGCCAGTTTGTGTACATCTATAGAATGCTGTACTTTCAGAGTAAAATAAATGTCATATTATTGTATAAATAATAATAAAGAATAATGAAGTGTTATTATATAATAATATATAGTATATACTATATAATATAAGATGTACACAACTTGACATTTGAATGAGACTCGAGACAAACCTCTTTTGGAAACACAGCCTTCACACCAGGGATCAAAACGCCACATAAAAACATGTTTGATGAATCATTTTAAATGGTCAACCTCTCCCCTTTATGCCTCTCTGCTCCTGTGTTGAATTATTAGTAGTGCTAGCAGTAGTAGTAGAAGTAGTAGTATTTGTTATTTCTGAAGGACACACACACAAAAAGTGGAAAGCATACTTTCTCTCGGGTCTTTTTGTTTTCTTTTGGTAAACAGTGACTCATCTCTCAAAACTAACAGTGTTCAAAGTTCCTCTACTTTTTTTCTACATGTGACATATTATAGCAACAAGTAAAAGTCAACTATATTCTGTTCTGTGAGCTGATTTGCCGAATACCATGTTTGTCCACTTGTTTTTGCTGAGAGCAAATGAAACTACGGCAGGAGCTGGACACTGACCAAAGGTTTTGTCTTGCCTAATTCAGACTTGCCGTCGTTTGCACTTTGTGGCAGCTGGTTTGTGAATCCACAAGGAAATTTGTTTCAATCCTACAGGATCCCTGTAACACAGAGGTATGTTGAAGTTCATACATTTAAATATAATATATGTTTTTTTTTTTTATCTCTCTGTGAATAAATGGCAGCTGTGCAAAAATAAACATGAGTTTAGTGCATGCAATCCTTCAATCAGAGCAAAATCAACTGTGATTTCCTGTTAATTCACACAAGCGTTCTTCGTGTTTTGACAGTGAAAAATGGACAAAGAGTTGGGCCTGATTCTGTTCCTGGTGCTGCTTTTCTGTCACAAAGGCAACACAGAGTCACAAATCTCTTGTCCATACAAATGCCAGTGTTTCACTCCAGTCCATGTGCTGTGTGCTGATGAACGGATGTCATCTTTACCCACTAACATTTCCAGGCAGGTCAAGGACTTTATTATAATGACATCAGCCCTGGCGTACCTGTTCCCCTACACTTTAGAAGAAAGCCCCCAACTCACCAAGCTTATCTTTCTAAATAATGCATTGCGAAGCATCAACTCCCAGGCTTTTGAGCATATGGCTGAGCTGCAGGAGCTGGAAATCAGTGGGAACCCCTGGCTGGACCATTTATTCCTGGGGACTTTTTCAAAGCAGGGAAACTTGACTAAACTGCTGCTCAACTTCAACAGGTTCAAGACAGTGCTGCCTGGCATGTTTGACTCTCTTAAACAGCTAGAAACTCTGCAGATGAAGGGAAACATCATATCACATCTGCCTACATATCTTTTCCGGAACCTCCACAATTTGCGTGTCCTGGATTTGTCCCAAAATATGCTTGAAGGAGTGGAAAAGGAAACATTTTCTGGTCTGCCAAGACTGGAGATCCTGAAAATTAACCACAACCTCATCAGCAATTTTACATCTGACACGTTCCACAATATTTCTCAGCTGATAGAACTTCACTTGGAGGGGAACAAGATATCAGAGCTTGCTGACAATATCTTCTTTCCGTTAAGCAAGCTGAAAGTGCTGAACCTCCGCGGAAACCTTCTTACAACCTTCAGAGATAAAGTGTTTGGATTCGAGGCCGCAAATTTGAAGGAGTTGAACCTAAAAGGCAACAGATTGACTGAGCTGTTCTCTCTAAGCAGTTTGACATCTCTAACCAACCTCATCTTGTCCTCTAACCAGATCCCCAACCTTCCTGAAGACATTTTTAGAAATCTTACAGCCCTGGAGAATCTGGACCTGTCTGAAAACCAGCTCACTTCACTGCCCGAAATGATCTTTAATGACCTACTTAGAATTAAGGTGATCCACCTGCACATGAACAACTTGAGCAAGGTGGATGCCAAACTGTTTGAGGACCAGGTGCTCATTCAGCAGCTCTACCTGTCAGACAACAAGCTGGAAACTCTCCCACTGGGCTTTTTAGACCCGTTTGTCATCCAGCACACAGTGAGACTGCACGGAAACCCCTGGAAATGTGACTGCCACATGTGGTATCTGCATGACTGGGTGCTGAGAAACAGCCAAGACATAGAGATGCTCGACAGGATGCTCTGCGAGAGCCCCAGCTATCTGAGAGGACGGCCGGTCGTCTCCATCGACAAGGACCAGCTGGTGTGTCGGGTGTCTAAAGATACGATGCCTGATCTCAGCAGCTGTAGCCTACGAGCTTCCAGAGACACTGTGACCATCAGTTGTTATGTGAGCCAATGTTCTCCACTGACAGTGAAGGTACAGTTTCAAGACGATGACGGCAGTCTTAAAGAGCACGTTTTGAAAAATGAGCCTGAACATTCTCAATGTAGCAATGAGACAATGATCGAACCCTTTCAGTAGTTCTGCCTGTTAATTAGACTTTGTTCTCTGTGCAAATACGTCCGCGTGCATTTGGTCTCTCTTTATACAAAGAGTCACACCATATATTCTGACTGTCACAGTCAATAATGTAAACAAACCTCTAACTCAGCAGCTGATAACCAGTTTACATGCTGCTGAATGATAAGAGGGGTGGATGAACCCTTTTCTTGTAAAGTTCAAAGTTCAATACACTACTTTTTAAGATCCTGTCACCGCTAAAAGGAACTACAAGTGTAACATGTCAATCATCTGTTAACACGTGGTTCATCTTCAGTAGATGAACATGACTCTCTTGTTAAATTACACTGGCAGTGCTTGACTGATTTCAGACGTCTTGATAACCAATAGGCGTAAGTCATAGATTGAAAATGTTGTCAAACTGAACATCATCCGGACAACAAGTGCAGAATACTTAGGACTGTTTAAATATGTCCTTTGTATTTTGCAGGTTTCAATACGTTTTGGAACAGCTGCCCGTGTAAAATGACAATAAAATGTAATATTTACTTCTCCAAATGATTAGCTTGAATTCAAACGTAATTTACACTTTGAAAATGCAGAAAACATAGTCTGTCCTCAAGGCAGTGGTAAATGTTTTCAGTATTCAGATCCATAACTTATGTAAGGGTTTCCATAGAACAATGTAATTTGTTATTTTTGTAAAAGTAAGGAAGAAACAAAGAGAATAGCTGTTGTTCATGTTATATATTATGCTATTTGATTATTATTGATAATGCATTAATGTGTATGCAGCATTTTAATGTTGAAGTTGGTCGAGGTGAAGCTGATTTTATATACAGTTGGATAGTCGACCTATAGCTTATCATCGTTTTTTTGAGTAAAATCATGATCTGCTAAATAAACTGTTAACCACATGTTACCATGTAATACATGTAGTGCTGTAAAATGTACAATATCTCCCTCTGAAGTGCAGCGGAGTATAAAGTGGTATAACGTGGAAAATACTTATTATAGTACAAGCACCTCCAAATTGTACTTCTTGGACTTACTTAGTTACATTTCACCACTGCCTTGGCACACATATTTCTTATTCATACAGGACTGTAGTAGTGAACCATCCTGTCGTCTAGGGGTTACAAAAGTCCTCCTCTGATCACTCCACTGCTCCTGAACACTGGGAGGGATGATAAAGAGTGAGGGAGGAGGTAAGCCTCGACGCAACAAGGCACACAGATGGCCACACCTTGAATACAGCACCCTTACCCAGGGTTAATAAGGGTCAAAGGCCAGGGGGTCAATTGGGTGCTCGGCCCGAGTTGAATGACATCACAATTCACATGACAAAAAGTGGTAGCTGTCTTACTTCCAAAGTTTAGAGGGCTGGCCTTTAGCTGGAGGCAATCCTCACTTGACCAAAACTATGGGATAAATAGGACATTTAAAATACAGGCTAGTTGGCTAATGAGCAGCAAGACATATGGAAGTCATTAAATGCATATATTTATTCAGTGAGGGGCTCATTTGAACACTTTACAACAGCTAAATGAAGAAACAAATAGGATAAACACATTCCCCTAGACAAAATATTGATCTATGACATCTGTGAGGTTTCCTGTTTCTGTAATATACTGATTTTACATTATTCTTTATCTATTGCTATGTACTAATTGTAATTGTGTAATTTAGTTTTCAAAATCTCTTAATACAATTGTAGGTGTAATGTAATTTTGCTTTTCAGACTTCAAACTATCTTAATCCTGATGTGGTTTTGTTATATCTGGGTTTTTTCATCTTTCAAAGTTGTACTTGTAATAATTTGTAATAGCTGCTCTAACCAGTATTTTCACAACAAAGCATTGGCACATTTAGAAGCTAAAAAGCCAGATATGTTTCTAAAGAGTTGGTGGGGAGCAAAACAGAGTGACTACTGGACTCACATTCATCAGGTCCGGTCAACCGAATGCTAATGTTGCAATGTAAATTAGCAACCATATGCTAAGACGTTAGCCATATCAACTTTACAAAGTGATGATATGTCCATGTTATATTTACAACTTGTTGTGCTGCCCAAGTGGCCATAAATCAACAAATGCAGCTTTAAATTTCTTAAATTTACACAAAATATTTATATATTCTGAAATTTATGATAATGATGAATTAAGGATGTTCTGTATCTTCTAAGTTACATAATGCTAAATATATATTCAAAACCCATTTTCCATGTTTTTAACTGCACAGTTATATCAAATAAAAATGCATTAGATGTTTTGGTTATTATTTTAAACACATTTAGCCTCAGCATCTTCACTTGAATTTAAATTAAAGTTATGTGGGTTAACTGGTCGCACAACAGATTTGTAAATATACCCAAAGGCTATTGGGTGCAGCATAATTTCAGAGGTTAATAGAGTTATCTTCAATATCAAATCACATGTCAGCATCCATCAATGCCAACTGCCTGGCAAACTAACAGCAGCAGGGTCTGAGCGCTGTCCCGAGGCGCGATGACAAGCAGCTCTCACGGTCTCACGGTCAGATCCCATCTCTCTGCTCTGCTTAGTGGGCAGCCATCGTCGGACACCAAGCGCACAGCAGTTCTTCAGACAAGGAGAGCAGAGAAACAGAAGGGTGCAGACATTATCTGGTGAGACACACAATTTCCCAAAACACAAAGCACTGGTGAGGTTGTGTGTGTGTGTGTGTGTGTGTGCGGGGGGGGGGGGGGGGGGTTCCCACCCAGTTTGGACCCGCCGGGGGGGGGGGCGGGCCGG
>JAVQJD010042099.1:0-12949 GCA_036023655.1 Nannoperca australis
TGTCTTGACTCTATTTTCTATTCATTTCACAACGTATGGTGGTGAATAAGTGTGACTTTTCATGGAAAACACAAAATTGTTTGGGTGACCCCAAACTTTTGAACGGTAGTGTAAGTAAAGTAATATCTCTTGAAAAATGTAACACCCATATGTTTTTGTGTCAGTTCCTTGAATACTCATTATCTGTATTATTATCTAGTTTCCCTCAAAGACTAGATAAGACTGTTTTCCCTTTCTTTGTTTCATAGTTTGCTTGTTGCCAGCACAAAGGCTTGGGATACACAACAGATTTTAATCAACTTCTTTTTAGTCCTCATTGACTTACAGGAGACGATTGTCATAAATCCAGTTTCTTTTGTTGGCCTGTATTTAGGAAAGGTATAAAAAGATCTTCCTTGTGGCTGGTTTTCATTGTTCTGTATAATGTACAAAGCACGGTCTTGCTAATCTCTTGTGTCGTCTTCCCAGGTGTCAGTATGCACAGTTCCTCTGGACCACCTTCAACCCCAGCCTCTGTTAATGGTATGTATCAACATTTCTGTCTTTCATTTCCCCAGATAAGTAGACACAGGATTTCCTTGCTCTGGATACAATATTATGTCAATATGCAGGAAATGGCCCACTGCTCTAAACCATCACTCATTTTATAACATTGTTAATCCTCCTCTTCAGTCTGTTGTACCATATGCTGACCGTGGCACAGCCAAGTGCGGATATACAAACCGGGGGGGGGAAACAAGTCTGTGTTCTAAATCAGACTTATATAATGCAGAACTGAGTCTCTGTCCTCTTAGTTCTGCCTGCCTGTGGAACTGGCCCCGGTCCCACCATTTAATAGCTCCATGCTTGGCACTGAACTCATGACCTTCCCTTTCATCCTAACTTAACCCGTCTTATCAGGCACATTAGCCAACAGTGCTAAAGTAGGGGCCCCTCGGCAACACTGTATGCCTGCCTGGGCTGATTAATATTACAGTGTAGATATACTAATGCTCTCAGAGGGGTCTGCTGTATATCCCCTGTGAAATTAATAAAATGACACTACAATGTGCATCAGTCAGAAATGACAGCGCTAACGTCACATATTCGAGTAAGTATAACAAATGCCATGTGTCCTTGTGCTGCACAGACTCACTCAAGAAAAAGCTCAGTGCCTTACCATCTCCAGAGAGAGAAATCACAACTGTAAGCCTGAAGAAAGATGTGAAATATGGCCTTGGTAAGGGTGTACAAGCATTTTCCTCAAATAGCAACTCAATTTCACACTGCCACTGCTGCCAAGCATTATAAATGGCATTTAAGGCATTCACGGTCCCCTGATGTTTTGTGATTGAATGCGTGTATATACTCTATTTATGTGGTTACATCTATTTGTGCTTGTGTGTGCTCTCTAGGGTTCCAGGTTGTAGGAGGGGAGAACTCTGGTCGTACGGACCTTGGCACCATTATTAGCTCCGTCACTCCTGGGGGTCCTGCTGATGTCAACGGCTGCCTCAAACCTGGTAGGCCATGGTTTTGCTACACTTTTCCTACCTCGTATGTTAGTAGATTATGGTGTGTTTTGTTGTCTGCTGTGATAATGGTTAGCGCTTCAGTCTTTCTGCACCTGGTTTTCTTCCGCGTGTGTAACAGTTGTAATGTTGATGCAGGTGACCGGCTGATCTCAGTGAATGATATGAACCTAAATGGGCTCTCTCATGCCACCACGATAGATATCCTCCAGAATGCTCCTGATGATGTTACTCTGGTGGTGTCACAGCCCAAAGAGAGGCTCTACAAAGGTAAAAGCAGGGATATGGATGTAATTGCTAAAGTTGCTATGTGTGATATTAATATTTTGTCTTTTTCCTTTCCTTTTTTCTAAAATTGTACACTAATATCGCTGCTCGTGTTTCTTTTGACAGACTCTTTTTCAGGCGATGTTCCCTACCAAGCCAAGTCTGCATTAAAAGCACTTAACTCTGGCCAGAGACGAGAACTAGACGTTGATACCTCGTCAGAGGAGCAGGTGGCAACAGGAAGCCCCAGTCCTTCTCTCAACAGTGCTGGCACACCATCATCCACCTCTTCCCCAGTCAACCAGCCCATCAGCCTCAGTTCTCAGGACTCCAGGGCAAGCAGTGCTGCTATAATCAGCCAGCCCATTGCTAATAAAGTTCAGCAGTGCCTAGAAAGAGCTGCAGCTGCACCCGTTGCCCAGCGCCATAGACCAGAACCTAATGTGGGTTTGGAGCCTATACCACCGGCTCTGCCACCCAAAACTAGGAAAGCTAAAGTGTCAGAAGCTCCCAAAGTTTCTGAGCACTCTGACTGGGGGGACTCAGACATGGATGAGGAGACGTACTCCAGTGGTCAAGAGAAACTCAAGGTCAAAAAGGTGCGGCCTTTGTGTTAATGAATTCAGTTGTGTAATCTTACATAGTAGCTGCCCACTCAAGAGTTCTATGAATCAAAACTCACAAAAGTTTTTTTTTTTTGGTTTGTTAGTTTTTATCCTGGTGGAGCAAATCAACCTTTGTTAATAAAACAGGATAAGAATGGTTCTTCCACAAGCAAGCATTACATTTTACCTGTGAGATGCTTGGCACAACTAACTGCCTGTTGTATTTAACCTTTGCCTACCATTGCATTTACAATGTCAATGCAAGTCAGTTTGTTACCTGTACACTGCATGTCTTTTCTTGAATGTATTATCCGCTCACTTTCTTCTCAGCATTAGCTTGTTCAGCTTCGTCACTCCCCCTTCGTTTCGTTTTCTTTCGGCATGTTCCAGCTTGTGATAATTCAACTTAATGCCCTGTTCTCTGTTTGCAGGAAAACATCATGGAAAATTTAAATGGCAATGCCCCAGGAGTCAATAGTCTCCGTCCAGGAGAACTATTTGACATTGAGCTGTCCAAAAAAGACAGCAGCCTGGGCATAAGTGTCACGGTACTGTTCGGCAAGGTTTTCGTCCTCTCCTTTGTTTTGCCCCCTTTCCCCTTCATCCTGTCACTGTTGTCCGTTCATGTTTAGATGTTGCTTGGTTTGCTTTCTTAACGCTGAACGATCTGAAAGCTCTTGTGGGAATATTGAAACCTTATTATTTTTGCATGGTCTCTTTTTAACATTTTTTTTTTCCATCAAAGATTTAATAATAATTAATCATTATAAAGTCACACAGTGTCCTCAGTTCCTTCACAGTAAGGAGCATAAACAGTTTAAACAGAACTGGTTAGTGAGCTTTCTTATGGTTTCCTGCCTGTTTGCTGCTGACTCTAGAGTGACTCACTGGAGTGCTACTAATATAATTCCTCTCTGAGGGATTTTAAACACAATATTGATTGGCATGGATTAATTTACTCCTTTGGCTCAATAACATCACTTGACTGTGTGTCTACAGACCAGGATTGCTGTCAAATATTTGTGTTTGGCATAATAACTGAATGCGTGTTGTGTTTGTATTAGTAAAACAAACTGAAATAACCATGAGTTTCACCTTAACAATAAACCCATTATTATCATTATCATAACCAAATGGGCACTGAATAGAAAATTCAGTCTCTGGTAATCTTAGCAATTTTGTCAATAACATCACAGTGGAGGGTTTTTTCCCCGTTTTCCATTCATTTAAAATTGTAATGTAATAAAAGGCTTTGTGTAACTTCCTTTAGGAATACAAATAATAAAAAAATTTAAATAAAAATTAAACCAAAGCATAATTTAAGAACATTATTAGAACACTACCATATTGGTTGTCAATAAGGCATGAAGGAGCATTATGGTTCATGGCATCTGAGACTCTGCTTTGCTGATAGTGACATTTTTTTAAAGATGAACTTTTAAGGAAAATTTTAATGAACTACTCCCTTAAAAAATCTTAGCCACGTTTGGGCTACTAAGTCACTTCTGTCTAACAGCACGTGAAAGATGGAAGCTTGTCACCGACAGAGATGAGATAGTCGGAGTGAGCGGGAGACGAGGAAAGAAAAGCAACTGCTGAGACAAATATGCTCGATTTCTTTCTGCTGAATTGGGTTTCACCAGGCATGATGCAGCAAATTACATTTTTAAACAGCCAAAGGTTTGTCAGAAGTGGCAGCAGCTACTGCACCTAAATCTAATCCAGGTTTTATTTGGTGTTCAATAGGGCATCAACAAAAACTGATCTATGGTCAGGTCCACAAATGGCAAACCGTATATTAGTCATTAGTAATACATACATACATACATACATACATACATACATACATACATACATACATACATACATACATACATACATACATACATACATACATAAATGTAAAGTTTAGTTGATTTTTTTAAATAATAGTATATATACAATGTACCAAAATTGTATTTCTGAATCCACAGTAAAGAGTGACATTTATCATTTAACAGGTACCCTTGAAATGGAAAAAAAACCCTCCACACTTGCCATCAACCCCCAAAGAAGGTGCATAATGAACTGTTTTCTCTCTGGCTGATTAGACTAAGAGCTGTGTTCATTTCTTAGGGGGGAGTCAACACAACTGTTCGACATGGAGGCATCTACGTGAAAGCCATCATCCCAAAAGGAGCCGCTGAGCTTGATGGAAGGATACAGAAAGGTAACAGCCGAAACAGTGATGTTACAAATTATGAAATTAAACGGATGTTCGTGTCTTAACCACTCTGCGTCTGGCCTATGCTCAGGTGACCGTGTGGTGGCCGTCAATGGAAAAGGTCTAGAGGGAGCCACTCACCAGCAAGCGGTAGAGGCTCTCAGAGACACTGGGCAGGTGAGAGATGACATTTGCCACGAGCACCCTGCTGACAAGCTGTTAAGTTGCTACCCAGCAAGCCACCAACACTAACAAAATCCTGTGCTCCCTCAGACAGTGCACTTGTTGCTGGAGAAAGGCCATCCGCCTGCAGACAGTGTCCATGCTCCCCTCACACCTCAGTGCACTCCACCGTGTGCTGACAGGGACAGAGACCAGACCAAGAATGCAAAGCAGCCACTTGAGCTCAAAGAAAAACCAGAGTACAGCTTTGTTACACAAGGTGAGGTGACAATATCGCACACAATGAAGAATTCTCAAGCATTGTAATTTATACATTTTTGTATTTTTAAGTAACCTAAAGCAGAACATGAACTCACCATGGATGTGTACGTACCCTATACCCTAATTCTGAGCAGAGTCAGGGAGGCTTGAGCCTGTCCCAGCATATGTTGGCTGAATGATAGGGCACACCCTGGACAGGTTGCCAGTTTATAACAGGACTAACCCATCCAGCTACATCTCGTTTACATTCACACATCACATACTGGCAAGTAAAGAGTGTCCAGTTCACTTTACCTGCATGTCTTTGTCCCCACAGATAATGTGATTGAGGTGTGCCTGCTGAAGAACACATCCGGGCTGGGCTTCAGTTTCAGTCGAGAGGAAAGCATCCCTGACGAGCTCCACGGCTCCAGCATGGTGCGGGTTAAAAAGCTGTTTCCTGGCCAACCAGCTGCAGAGAGCGGTCGCATTAAAGTGGGCGACGTCATCATGCGGGTCAATCAAACTCCTCTCAAAGGACTCTCGCAACATGTACGTTGGAAATCTGTCCCTGCTGCAGTCATGCCTTGATACAAGTTGAAATAAAGTTGGAAAAGAATGTGTTTGGAATTGTGTGTCTGTGTGTCCTCCCATTCATAGGAGGTGATATCAGCCCTGCGAGGAACAGGGCAGGAGGTGACTTTGCTCCTCTGTAGACCAGAACGTGGGGTTCTTCCCGAAATGGACACTTCAGCTTTGGTAAGTCAGTAAATAATGCAAATGTTTTTATCCCTAACTGCTGTGCAGACATTTCAAGAACCAATAATTGTTGGAAACTTAATTTTAACTTATTTCTTCCCAGACGCCCATGCCATCACCCCGAAAGCTGCCGGTGACCCAGGCAGTGCCCAGGACAACCTCTCCTCCAGGTACGCAAGGCAAGAGGAGTCAGGGCACCGTGGAGGAGGCCCTGGAGAGGCTGCAGCTCAAAAGCCCCGGCCGACACAACAGCTACAGCGACAGCACTGATGGGGATGAGGAGGTAGAAGAAGCCTTCAGCCCGAGCAGTGTGGAGCACAGCAGACAAACTTGGGAGCCGAGTGTCCACCACACCCCCGGCAGCAACCTGGGACTGGAACGCTATGACAGCACTGGTCAGCTGGACGACTCCATCCACTCAGCGTTCTACTCCCCAAACCTGTCAATGACAAGATCGGACCTCAACAAGAGGTACCTGATTAATGTTAAAATAATGGTCATATCATCTGCAGTAATAATGTTCTCTGATATATCTCATACAGTATTATCTTTGGGGTTGTTTGGACAGGTGTCCTTCATCCCCCGTGACAGCTGACCTGGACTCATCCCCCCTGCCAATGGTGCCCTCCCCCACTGCCCCAAGCCCAGATCCCCTGCCTCCCCCACTGCCTCTGCCCTTAAACCTCACCGTGCGCGGCAATGTACAGGACATGGAGGAATTTGTCCCGGTAAGGACTGAGGAAGCGAAGCTCTCGAGATAGAAAGTTAGTGATCTAAACATTTCCGAGGTCTGACTCCTAAAGGGGGATCCGCTGAAATGCAGAAAAAACATTCTTAAATATTTATTCAGACCAAAGTTCATTCCTGTAACTGAGACTCATCTCTGTTGTTAGGAAGTAGAGCTAAAGGTCTCCTTGGTGAAGTCAGAAAAGGGCAGCCTGGGCTTCACCCTCACCAAAGGTAATGATCAGGGATGTTACATCCATGACATTGTCCAGGATCCAGCCAGAGGAGATGGACGGCTCAGGCCCGGGGACCGAATGATTATGGTACGAATTCATCCCTCACCCCTTACTTTCTTCACAGGTGCATCAATACTACACAGAGAGATTGTTTCAAACTCTCAAAAATAGTTCTCTCATGTCTGCACTTGAGCTATAGAGCCAGGAGCTAATTAGCTAATCTTAGCTTAATTTAGCAAGACTGGAAGAAACGTTAGAGGGGCTGGTAGGCAGATTTTTTTTACTTTGGACACTCCTTAATCTATATATTTTTATTTTCCATCTCCAGGTAAACAACACAGATGTGAGCAATATGGGCCACACCGAGGTGGTTAATCTTGTGCGTGCTGCCCCCCGTGTGGTTGACTTGGCAGTAGGGAGGGTCCTGGAGGCTCCCAAGCCCTCCATAGAAGCCCACCTGCTGCCTGACATTTGTTTTAAGGGCAGCCAAGAACCACTGGGTAAGAAACTGCCCTCATTAACGAGATAAAACATCCCTGTCACATCTGACATTCAGGCACTGTATATCCACTATTTATAGGTCTTGCCAGCTTTCCCAGACGTTGCATCATAAATAAAGTTTTTACTCCCTGTTCTCACCAGGTTTGTTACTGGATGGTGGCGGTGACAGTGTGTATGGTGTCCTGTTTGTGAAAGACATCCTACCCGGGTCAATGGCCTTTGAGGAGGGCAGCCTTAGACCACTTGATCTAATCCACTACATCAACGGTGCTCCCACCCAGGACCTGACTCTGAGCGAGAGCACCAGACTGTTGGAGCTCTCCCTCGACGACCTCACTCTCAAGGCCACAAGGTAGTCTAACAAAGAACGATGTGTAGCCTATATGGAATTTTTCTGGCTAAGTCAGTGTTGGTTTTTATCTGGATGGCATTACAAAAGGTTATTTTTTAGCTAAGATATACTTAAGATATACTGTTACATCATTTCAATACCTTTTATCTTAATGTTTTCTCTGGCTCAAAGGGATGGAAAGCCTGTTTCTCCTGGGCAGAAAAGTGTCTCTTTTCTTAACAACAACAGTCCCAAAGTTTTATCCAGCATGAATGGTACGTTTCAGATCTTTAAGGTGTCACCTGTGAAAACATGATTATGTGTAATATTTTGCATATAATTGCAACATTGTTTTCTGTTTAAGGGTTTCTTAAAGAAGAAGATCCAAATGATACAGAGTGTATTGCAGCACTTTGTCCTTTAGAGGTAAGTTAAGAAATATGTTTACTGTCTTTCTCTATATTTTATTGATGTACTTGAATTAAAACTTGTTCTGCTGTTGCATTTATTGTAATTTCTGTCTAGAAATGTCAAGCTAACAGCTAGATTTGCTGTGTTGTTGATGCAAAGATGAATTCATGTTGGTCAAGACTTGCAACTAGACAAATATTCTTAGCACAATATTGTGATCGCTGCCATCAAGCACACTTCTGATAGCATTCATTACTTCATTGGCTTTGCCTTCTTAATAGCCACTTTGCTACCAAAACAGTTGTTTGTTTGTTTGTTTGTTTGTTGAACATGCAGGAGGAGATCATAATGCTGAATCTGGAGAAGCCACCCTCAGGAGGTCTGGGTTTCTCTGTGATTGGAGGGGAAAGGGGGATCTTTGTCAAGTCCATCACACCAGCAGGAATAGCCGAGTCCTCAGGCAAACTGCAAGTGGGAGACAGGCTGCTGAAAGTGAGCGATGTTTGACATTTGCTGCTCAGGATTTAAGGCCATGTTTAAAAAAAAAAGTACTTTTGTTAAACCCAATTTAATGCATATTGTTCACGTACTGTTCACACCACCACCAAATGCAGTTAACTGTTGAGCTCTACCAACATTATGAACTTAAAGCAAATAAAATGACAAATATTATAAAATGTTACAGCTAACCAGTTTTTTGTGATTCTTTGTTTTCGCGCCCCACGTGTTTTTTAATACTGTGAATTTGTATCAAATGAAATGTCTCTGGATGTTCTGACACAATACACAGCCTCTCTTAAGGGTTTTAATTCTGACTGTCTTTTTCTTGCAGGTGAATGAAGAACTGATGACAGGTGTGTCCCACACCAAAGCTGTCACCTCCATCCGTAAAGCTAAAGGCCGGGTACATCTTGTAGTGTCCAGACCGCCAGACCAGAACCCCAACACATACCTGGACTATCTGCCCGTCAACTCTGACAAGTGCAATGGAAACACAGGTACAAGCAGAGACCCAAAACACGGGATGTCCATGCGTTTCTGGTGCTTTTTTCGGTTTTAATAATTTTCAAAGATGTAGTAATAATAATAATTATTCTATTTAAAATGAAATTGTGACTAATATAGGTATTACACATCCACTCTCCTTCGTGTTGCTTTCAGATCTGAGTGAGGACAGTACAGCGAAGACTAAGTTGGCTACTCTATATAATGAGCCGAAATCTGGAGGCTTCCTTCTCATACCACCAATAGGTAATAACGTGCAGGCTATAAAATGTACTGCAAATCTCCAGTAGAATAATGTTGAATGTTTTACTAACAAAATGAATTCATTCATAAATCAAATAATATAATTGTAAACCTCACAAACAAGACGTCATTCGCATGTTTCACAGACTACGAAGATGGTCCACTAGAACAGAAAAGGGAGGCGGAGCACAGTGCAGAGCTTTCAGAGGACACAGACTGCGATGGCTCTTCTTTACCTGAAGATTCCCCTGAGGTACAAAATCGAATCCATCAGACTTGAAACATTGAAACTACATATGCTGGTTATATCTGATTTTATTAATGTTTTTGTTCTGTTTATGATTCTTCCACAAAAGAGTTCCCAGAAAGTGGAATGGCAAGAGGAGAGCGTTGACAACCCGAGGAATGAAAAGTACGTTTTAGCTTTAGGGATCTATACCGATTAACATTAGGACTGTGAATACATTCACAGCTCACTGTTTGTTTTCAAACCAACAGCTATCTGCAAATGAGTGCTGGACAGCCAGAGGAAGATGAAATCACATGGGGAAGTGATGAACTGCCTATTGAAAACATGAACTCCAAATCAAGAGATGGTAAGGCTGTCTTTCTCCGACTTCGGATTTGAAATTCCACTCTTAAAATGTTTACTCCTGACGACTTCAAGTTAAAATGACGTGATAGTGGAGTTTTCAAATGGTGTGGGTAAATCTAGATTTCAACATTTGTATTAGTTAGTGAGAGCAGTGAGGACGGAGTCTAGTTAAGAGGAAGTAACAGTCATGGAAATTATATTCTATACAGGCCTGTCTTTTCCTTCTTAGTGTCAGTGTCTATAGGGTTGTGTGTGTGTTAGTTAGTTAGTTAGTTAAATGTCAGATTTCTCATTTTATAAACACTATCTCAACTGACAAAGCGGAATAAAAAATTCCCCAAAGGTTTTTAACTGTTTTGCTCCTTTGATGTGTCCTCCCCCAGACGGGCCAATCATCACAGAAGATGAGCTGACGTCTTTGCCCCTCGTCAAAGTGGTGCCTGACGGCCAGTACACAGGACCAAAGCTCAACACCGTGGTCCGCATGATGAGGGGGCTTCTGGAGCAGAAAGTCCCTCTGCAGGAGTTTGAAGTAAGAATCTACTTAGAATCTTCTACAGTGAATTGGTTACAATTCATTAGATTTTTATGAACGTCTGTTTTTCTTCCTGGCAGAATCTTCAGAATCTCCAGCCACTGGACGATTGTTTAATAGGCCAGACGAAGGAGAACAAGAAGAAGAATCGCTACAAGAATATAGTTCCCTGTAAGAAACGCCACGGATGTGTTGGTCTATGTTTCGTACAGTGTATCATAACAGCAAACTTAAAGACTTTTTAATAACTTTCACTAAATCCAAAGTTGGATACTTGAAATGTTGGGATGCAATTTTAAATCTGGTTTTGCGTGTGCATCTCTTCTAGTTGACACAACTCGAGTTTTGCTGGGCAAAGACGGGGGCTACATCAATGCCAACTTCATCAAGATGTCAGTGAAGGATGAGAGCTATATGTACATTGCATGCCAGGGGCCGTTGCCCACCACTCTGGGTGACTTTTGGCAAATGGTGTGGGAGCAGAAGTCTAATGTGATCGCCATGATGACCCAGGAAGTAGAAGGAGGGAAAGTGAAATGTCAGCGGTACTGGCCAGACACACCAAGGACAGCAGAGATGGTGGACGACAGGTTACAGATCACGCTGATCAAAGACCAATATCTCGACAACTTTGTCATCCGGCTCATTGAAGTCAAAGATGTCCAGGTTAGTTTATATATAATAAGGATTTCATGCAAATTTTTTATCATTTAAACCTGTTTACAGAGTTAATAGACACATTAACATAAGAGTTCCTCCCTCCGCAGACTAATGAAATGCAGTGCGTAACTCATCTGAACTACACGGGGTGGCCAGACCACGGCACGCCCTCACAACCCGAGCAGCTGCTCACATTTATTTCCTATATGAGGCACGTTCATCGATCGGGGCCCATTATCACACACTGCAGCGCAGGCATTGGTCGATCAGGGACCCTCATCTGTATAGACGTGGTTCTGGGTCTAATCAGTAAAGATGCTGATGTAAGTTGACAGTGTTGTGTGTTTTATAAGGACGTTTCTAGTCTTATTTTAACTTTGTTTTGTTCAGTATGATCACAATCTAATAAACTTTTTTTGTAGTTTGATATTTCAGATGTCGTAAGGAACATGAGACTTCAGAGACAGGGGATGGTCCAAACAGAGGTGAGCTTTAATGTTTGCTTGTAGTATTAAGTAGCTTAATTCTCAACTGTTTTGATTATACACTTCTTTGGTTCACGTTTTATTCACACATTTTCCCTTTTTATTTTCATACAGGACCAATATATTTTCTGCTATCAAGTGATCCTCTATGTCCTCAGATGCCTTCAAGCGGAGGAAAACATCTCAGGATAGTAGAAACCACAACCCAGACGCTGGGTGACAGTCTTGTTTCAGCTGAGACAAGTTCAGAGTTGACACAGGCAGAAATTGCCAAATTACACTACATGTTTTTAAAATGCCTTTTTAAAATATTCAGTTCCTTGAGAGTAAATCCTTTAAAGAAGTCTATATTTTTATGTTTGCTTTTTGAGTTCTCTCTCTTTGGCTGCTACTCCCTTTCAATGCATTCATGAGAACTGCTGATTGTATTTCTTATTGTCATCTACAAGAGAACACTTTTTTTTTTCTTGAATATTCTAAAATAATTATGAAAGTGATCAATGATTTCGTATTTTATGTGGAACAAAATTGTACTTGTGTATTTTTGAATCCTATTTTAATGCTGGAACATGCCTTGACAGAATACTATGTCAGTATTTGCTTTGTAAATCTATTATACAGTAATTGCTCACTGCCTGAGGTAAATGATGAAATTAAAAGTGTATATATTCATCTCCTGACGATTAAACTGGATACATTTTAAATGTTATGTAGAGGGAAGTTGGTTTTTTTTTTTTAATAAGAAATACTTTCCTTGTCTTTTATCATTTGAGTGCATATTGCCTTTCAGCATACTTTAGAAAACCACAAACCTAGTCAGCCTTATTGCTGTCATTCATCCTGTGTAAAAAGGTTGCCACTTCATACCAAACTTCATTTATAGAAACATTAACCTTTATACAACTTTTCCAAACTTGCTGACTAACAAAACCACTGAAAAGCTACGTGCACCTGTATATAAGGGTCGATGACTTGAAAATGACTTCACATACACTACATAGTTACCGCACAATGTTGCAATAACGAAGCTTATAATGTTGAATTTGTGCTGAGGCTGTCAGAAGTATTGACTTCTGATTTTTGGAGCTACAGTTTAGCCATAGCATTGTATACATTCCCTGACACAGTCTGTACAAAGATTGGACCTTCATATTGTATTTTTTACCCGGCTGTTTCATTGGAATACATATTTTACAGGTACTCCATGTTACTGTGTCTTTTCCCTGTATGTAGTCATTAGACATAATTGTCCTGAATGAATGCCATCTGATGGTACTTGTCTACAAATGGTGTAGCAGAAAGCAGGATGCGTTGCTGCACAGATGGGTTGTGTTATACCAGTTTCACCACCATGTGGTGCCAAAATCACTTATCAAATCACTGTAAAATAAGAATGGAAACCGCTGTTCAGTGACCATTTAAACTAAATAAAGCTCATATTGCTCAATGTGTT
>JAVQJD010042103.1:0-35255 GCA_036023655.1 Nannoperca australis
TTTCGACGCAAGGCGATCGAACGGAACGTGCACGTGACGTCATGAGTCGAAAAGCGATGACGTTGTTTTTGTTTGCGGTCAAAAATGTTTTCAAACGTTGAATCGTTTAAAAACTAAATGGGGTTTAAGGCGCTGCTGGTGTTCGTGAGTGCTCTGTGTTTGTCTGCGCCGACTTCCCCGCAGCACAGTGAGTACAACCAGGACCAGCGGTGGAGAGCAACTCTCTCAGATCCGATTGATTTAAAAATATATATATTTTATGAGTAAATTGCTAATTATTTTTTTCCCCTTCAACTTTTTACTGAAATATTCTACTATTCTAGGCTACTTTTAAAGGACGGCCATAAGGCCTGCAGATTAGCCAACAGCTAGCTACAGTATGTGCAATAATGTGATTGGTTGTTAGGCAAGCGGATAACAGGCTAATCATCTAAGTATCCAGACAAGTAACTTTTACTCACAGAAGCTTCAAAATAGCCCATTTTTGTTTTTGATATGAAAGGTATAAGCTACTCCCTTCTACCTGAGTTATATTTAAAGTTACATTTTATAACATTTGAAGAAAACCCACAATCTTTTGAATACATTAGCAATAAATCGCACCCTTGCTCGGCTTAATACACCAGTAGCTAATGTTAGCTAATGTTAGCAAAGTCACAGTCCAGTAGCGTACATGTTGTTGTGTACCTGACATTACTGAGTCAGTTTGCTGACTTTACGGCTCTACTCGTGGTGGTGTCGTGCTACATTTTATCATGTAACCGATAAACATTTTATTGGTTTTAAGACCAAAGTAAAACAAGAAGTAAACACCGTGGCCAAACGGGAGAGGTGCTCCGGATGTCGCCTCCGGGCTAGCTGCCGTTCACTAGCTGCGGCGCGGTGTCTCGTCGAGCATTTCTTTCATCGGCCTCTCTGAAAAAGTGAAATATGTAACTAAACAACAGTTCGTTTGTGTTATTAAACTTAAAAAATTACAAAGATCTTGAGCTCCCACGACAATGAACCTGTTGCAGTTCCACTACTGTAGATGACATTATTATTTGATTGATGTATTCACTTGTTTTGTCTGACAAACAGTCAAATATATAATTCACAGTGATATAAATAGAAAATCAGCACATTATAACATTTGAGAAACTTGATAACAGATTTAAACGATTCATCGATTATCAAAATAGTTTTCGACAAACTCTCTGTTGGTTCACTAATTGATTCATTGACTAATTGTTTCAGAACAAATGTAGAGACATCTAATGTCCAACATTACAGCTCACACCTCAAATGCAGCAGCCTCCAACAATGTAAACCACAGCATGTTATTTTCAAAATTTCATGGAAGCTTTATTTGATCGTGCTTGTGAGGTTGTGGGCAGCGGACCCTGGTCGGCCCCCCAGGTGCATCTCGTATAGTGGGGGGCCAGGAGGCTCCCGAGGGGGCATGGCCCTGGCAGGTCAGCATCCAGATCCAGTCCAGTCACCACTGCGGCGGGACGATCATCAACAGCCTCTGGGTGCTCACTGCCTCACACTGCTTCTACAAATACCTGTGAGTATAACTTCCACTCCTCGCTGACGGGACTGCATCCTGTCACATTTGGTATATAACTCACTCACTGGGGAAACGGACAGCTGGCTTGTAAAGGAAAAGGGGGTTGGTGGGTAAGAGTGGACAAGAAACGTAAGCAGTCAAAGTCGTAAACGGTCTAATGTATTCCGTTTCGTGTCCAGGAAGCTAAGCACAAGCCATTTCCGCGTGGTGGCGGGGCTTCATGTGTTATCCACTCCGGGAGATCAAGCCCAGGTCCGCTCCATCAGTGAAGTCAAAGTGCACGAGGACTACGACGACGTCACGTCTGACAACGACGTGACCCTCGTGCTCCTCAGCTCTCCATTCAACTTCACTGACCACGTCCAACCTGTGTGCACTCCTCATAATGTGAATCACGAGTTCACCCTCAACTTCAGCCACTGCTTCATCACGGGATGGGGGAGCACCTATTACAAAGGTTGGTCTGAAAACGTACCGATTCTGCAGCACTGGTACGAAATGATGATGGTCTTTATGCTGAAGTGCACTTTTGAACAAGACACTGGATCCGTGCCGGCGTCTCTGGCTAACTCACTGGGCGGGAGGAAGGTATCGCTTTACAACAAGACACGTTAACCTTTACTTAACCGAGAGAAAAAGAGAGTTAGCATCACACTTTCATAACATTGTAGGACTCACAACAGACAGTTGATGCTACAGAGAGATATCGTCTTTTTTATTCCACACATTATTTTTCAAAACCTGGCGCATACGTTACCCACAATGCAACTCCACTCAGTTCACTCGACTGTACGCACTCAGGTGTGTTATGCTGGTAGCAGATAATGTAGCCTCGAGCAGAAATGAGGAGGTCCGGTAGACTCTGTTCTTGCTAACACCCTCAGATCTCTTTTCTTTTCAAACTTGTACTTTTAAGCCTCAACAATTTATCAGATTTGTTACAGCTTCGTCTGGAGCTACAAAAAGCTGCATACAGCCTTTTTCAAATATGCAGTAATTCTTTTTAAGACCTGTAACCAGACTTCATCAGTGGAGTTCCCCCTTAAGAGTGTCGCGCGATTACAATGTGTAATGTCAGTGAAGACAACAGGCATATATTCAAAAATATCTTGAGAAAAAACACCTACAGTCTTCAGTCAGATGCCTTTTATTGTGCGCAAAACAAAATGAAAATACATTTGATGAAGTCCGGTTGAACAGCAGGTCCAGCAGCTCTGATAGAAATCCTTCACTCAGTAGTCTTCAAGAAAAATGGCAGCAATAACTGATCATTAGTAAAAAATCTAGGATATACCCCGACCAAACGTCTACATGTCTTAAAGTGAGCATACGTAACTTGCTGAACAGCGACAACTGTGACAATTCAACAGTTTACTGTTAAAGGGTTTCTCAAGTAGAGAAAATCTTCCTGTGCCTTTGATTAATGAATCTTCTCTACTGTTTCTTCTGTTTCTTATTTTCTTTATTAAATTATAACATTTTAACTTATATTATTTTCCTAGTCAACACTTTACTTCAAGTCTCCCTGCATTTATAAGCAGTATACAAACATTTAATGAACAGTTTATAGCACATTGTAATGTAGTTGTAAGCCGATACAAGGACATATTAAGTGTTTATTAATGTACAGTCATTTTATATTGGCATTTATTGTTTGTACAGCAGCCTCCACCCATTGGTGCCCACAGAAGGAGTTATGGTTATTGACAAATATCTGACAAAGCCTTTTTCTCATGTGGTTTTTAATGTTGCTCTCATATTTGATTGCTTATCAATCTGCAAAGTGTTAGTGCATTTTTTATTGATCACAGGGAGAAGTTAATAGCCCTTTATAAGTAAAGTACCCTTTTGGTATATGTACTTCAGGCAGGCCGATGAACAGATTGCAGGAAGCTGAGGTGGAGCTCATTGGCAGGAGAACATGTAACCTGATCACGTGGTACAACGGCATCATCACTAGGAACATGATCTGCGCCGGACTGGAGAGCGGGGCGGCCGATAGCTGTCAGGTGATGATTGTTGGACGTTTTTAAAACTCAATGCAGGCTGCAGGTTTCACTTCAGTAAAGACACGGCGTCTGTCTGTGCGTGTGTCAGGGTGACAGCGGGGGGCCCCTGCAGTGCTACAGCGAGGACGAGGAGAGGTTTTATCTGGTCGGAGTGACAAGCGTCGGGTACAAGTGTGGACTTCCTCAGAGGCCGGGGGTGTACGCCAGGACCAGCAGGTTTGCAGGCTGGCTGAAGAAAAGTCAGACCGCATCAGTGTCTGCTGCAAACAGTCTGAACACAGGAGTCATCTCAGCTCTGCTCAGTGCCGCTCTGATGCTGCTCTGAATCTGTCAGCAATAAATATCACCACCATATACGTACATCAGACTGTTTAACTGTTGTCAACCGACGGATTAGTGATCAAATGTTCTACTAATTCATCTTTTCAAAAAAATGTTTGATTATTTTTTTGTTTACATTTTTTTTGTTTTTTTTGTTTTAGTTTTTTAGTTTTAATTATTTGTGTTTTGTCATTATTCAACAAGTAAGTGAACATACCTCATCAGGTACATGTGTGTACCTGATGAGGTATGAGTGCTAATAACATAGTCAACTATATTCTATAAGGGTATTTATCAAATATAATCATAGATTAAATAAAATAATGACATGAAAGGCATATCAATAATAAAGACAAGTGAATAAATAAATAAAAAACTGATGTTTGCAGATAATGTGGAAAAAAACATAAATTTGGGTTTCTTCAAATATATTACAATGTTTTAAGAATCTGATCTGATCTTTTGTAATTATTTGTAAAAGTGAGAGAATTAAGCAGTGAGTTCAACTCAATTAAGAAAAGATGGAAAGAAGGTTCTGAACCAAACAAAATTGTTTGTGAATAAAGAACTTCCCCCAATAAAATAAGAAAATGAACATGTTCTACAAATGATATCATTTGTGGTTTTGAGAAATCGAGCATTCAAATCAGAACTGCATTGCGTTTGTTAATTCACATTGAATGCACATGGTGCTTTTGCCTGTGCTCTTCTCACTGGTTTGGAGTTGGCGATGTCACAGCCTGGGCTCCCATGCGCCAATCAGAATTCAGCAATTTAAGAATCTGAATCAGACTTGATGTTTTCAGAGCATCAGGACCAAAATCCATCTATTAACATCTTATTTACAATCACAACGGCAGCTTGGATGGCTCATTAGAAAGTCAGAAGCCCATGAACATTTAGTAAGGATTATCAACTGCTTTATTACCAAATAGAAGGACTCAGTACGATCACCAAAGACATTTTTTACAACCTGGCAACTCAAAACTCTTATTAATAGCATGAAAATCAATGGCAGACTCTTGAAACTCTACCACAGTGAACATTAACTATTCATTTTTGTCAGTCACATCACTGTTACAGAGAGAAACAGGCAACTGCATTACCATGTAACAATATTGTAACATGTACACTAAAGCTATTCAAGAGTCTGCTATTAGACTTTCATATCATATAGAAATTAATGGAAACCAATGGGTGCACAGTGATTAGTTGTGATCGTAAGTGTAGTAAACAGTAAGATACTTTAACTATTATTAAAGAACTATTTTCATTATTTCTAAAAAAATATGAAGTGAGAAGTTCTAGTGAAAATAATATTCAATTTTTGTGGGTGGATTTGGTCGAAATTGAAAGAAACTGGGCCGTGACTAAAGAGAGACAGTTGAATTCTTTCTGATGAAGTAGTTAAGAGTGACACCTGGTGGAAAGAAGAAGCTTCCTGAGAGATGTTTGGAAGGAAAATAAGAAAAAGCACAAGAAATTCTGACAAAGGATTTTTTTTTATTTGACATGAAACACATCCAATGACAGTGTGACAGTGTTTTTGTCAAGTAAGACATGTTGTTAGAAGTTATCGCACCATTGACTAGTTCAGAATGTCTTTGCTGCAGCTCGACAATGCATAGTGAACAGACAGTTGTTGAGGTATACATTGTGGGCCCTTGAGTTTTTTTTTTTGTGTGAAAGATCCTAATTTCATTACCTCACATGTACATTTACATTTTGTGCTTAGAACAACTTTGGAGGTTTGAATTGTACACCATTCCTCAAAACACAACAACTTGATAACTGAAATAAATATTAAAATGGAAATGGAGTTGCAGTGTCCATGTTGAGAAGTGTTTCATCAGATTTTTAAGCTGATGAAAACCTGGTGATGACGAACAATTTTAGAACCGAGCAGTGAGAGAAATCATTGAAAATGTTGGCATGGAAAAAGAATGACTTATTTTCACACAAAAAGGGGGCATCCAGGAAGAAACCTTCTTGGTTATGACATTGGAGGACAAAAAGTCTGTCTACTTTCCCTTATTGAATAGCACCAATGTCTATTGAAAAGGCTTGAAGGCCAACGTGAAATTATAAAACTTTATTAAAACTTGCCGGAGTGAAACAGTAGCAACAAGGCAATTATCACACAGTAGCCAGAAGCAGATACTGGCTCGCATACATGTCATCAGTGTCCGTCACTGAATTAAAGTGGTTTATTGTATGTTTGTTGTATGTCACGCTGCTTCTAAAGAAAGATTACATCAGGAAAATATCGATGAAACCCCTATAAAATATGTTTAATCCAATTTCGGATTGGAAAGAATTAAAATACAGTGGAGACGACATAAAAAAAAAACAAGAAATAAAAAAAAGAATGTTCAATATTCTGGGATCATTTTCTTACAAAAAGACAAACCTTGTTGCACCAGAAAAGCCAAATATCACTGTTAAACTGGACACACACACACACACACACACACACACACACTCCCTCATGGACACACACAGACGCACGCATAAAATGATATTGGGAAAGTGCACATTGTTCCTGCCAAAATAATATGAAACCTTTTTTTTTTTCTCTTTTGCAATGTGAAAGCATTAAATGAATAATGCAGAAAAATGCTGTCAAGTATGAAAGATCAGTCAAGTTTTTATAGACAAAGTTCATATTCGTGTACACATTAACACCAGTAATGCAGTATTTGACCTCTAAAATACAGTATACAGACAACATCCTTACCCTCATTTATTACCTCCTTTTTTTAACAGGAGGATTCTGTCATTTTAAATCACGGGTTGCTAACTGATTGTTGTTCTTTCCTAATTTTTTCAGTGTTACAGACATTCGGATATTGATGATGAAATGACAAAGGCATAAAAAATATCAGATAGAGGTGTTTTAGGCATAGACTGTATATAACTTAACATAACTTTACATACAGTCTACAGTTTTGAGTTAAAAAACTGGTGCCTGATTCAGAAAAATTGTGAAATAGTTCTTTAAATACACAATTAGTACAGCTAGAAGTACTTAAGTTCCACAGGTTTATGAAGGCAAAGTTCTGTCCTTATTCTTGATGTCTTATTTTGAGAAATTCAACAGTCTGTGATCATAAATGTCACGATGGTGCAATAAAAAGGCACTAACTTGCCTTCTAATGATCTACACATATCTTATCGACTGTGGCGCTAACATTAAATGAATGACGCTCTTTGCGTTGACATGGGGAACTACACAGGCTGAAAGCTAGCAGCTCACTTCAGTCCGAGCCAGGAAACCGATCACTTTTATCCTGTCAAACTCTGCCAGCCCATGACCAAATAAATCTAAACTCGAGCTGTTCAGTTGTGGAACTGTGGATGTTCAAACTTTCCACCATTCAGGGCACTTTTGTGACTTCGAGAAGACAACTGAGCAGGCTCCATCTGCTGATGGAGACCGAGTGATATGGTCGAAAGCTCTGGAACAAGCGAGAAGTGGACCAAGATTTTTGTTTGACCCGTTGTTTTCAAAGTCAAGAATTAACGGTCAAGCGTAAATCTGCCACCTCTGTTTAGCTCCAGTCTGTGCCTTTACATTCAATTCACAGGGATAACCATCCAGATTTACCAAAAAATAAATCCCCAGTGATCTTTGGCAAACCCAGAAGGTCGTTTAACAACACTTCCCAGAATCCTCAGACTCTTCCAACCACCTTGATGAGAAAAAAATGCTTCTCCCTGCACAATTCAAATAATTGACTTGTTGTTTCTCAAGTTGCGCCTGTGTCCTAATCCAGACAAAGGTGGTAGCCAGAAATGATGTAATGTGTCCGTGCTCAATTTGTAAAATCTGAACCAAAAATGATTTTTTTTATCATTAGTTACATTGACATATGTTGATTTATCTTTTCAATATTTTATATTCTCACACAATATTTTGCTGTAAACCAAACAAGGACAAACGTAATATTTGGCTAACTGGATTAGAAAATACAATCACAACTTGAGAAGCAGTTATTTCTTTTTACATCCTATCTGTTTTTACGTCCAGGTGGTTAGGGGAATGTAAACAAACTGGGGCTGAGCTCCATCTAAATATTCAGCATATGCGCTTGCGAACCAACCAATCCACTGCTGTGTGACTCCTTGGCTTGTTAAAAGTTTTTTTTTTGTCTTTTTTGGGGGGGCCCGCATGTTGACATTGATTGCACACCTAAACAGCGGTTATAGCTTCAAAACGTCTTCTGAAAATCAGTAAAAAAAAAAAAAGTATTAGTTCACAATCATAAGATCTATCTAACTTACCGATTTCTACTCATACCAAAAATGAATCTGTGTTTCTGCCAATTAAAGGTCATCCACATTTGACCGTTTATGAAGCGAGCCTTTCTTTTCCCACACCAACAAATAATTCAAGTTATTTATTTTTTTAAAGGACATTTTGTAACGCCGACAGAATGTCTGCTGGCAAATACAGTATGTGATGTTAGGTGGAAGCCATGGTGCACCTGGTAGGAAGCTGTTATGTCAGGACTGCCCCAGTGGGCTGCACTTGCTGGTGGCCCTTTTTAATACTGATTTTGTATTTGCTTTTGTGAAAGCAGCAAACATGGAGGGGTGTTCCCCTTGAGGCAGGTGAGACAGGAAGTGGACTCAGAGGTGCGAGGACTTAAAGTGCAAGAGGGGAAAGTTCCAGCTCCTCTCAGCAGTTCCAGTGCGCCATCCTGCCTTCAAGAATGGGAGGGGGGGTTTTAAAAAAAACAAGCACACAAGGTATGGTTCAGGATATAAACAAAAGAATTGAAAGAAGTGGAGGATTTCTTTCTTTGATAAAAGAATGTAATTAAAAATGTCTTTAAAAAACATGAACTGGAGCCATGAGGGAGAAGTGGGATGCACAGAGAGGATGAAGATCAAACTTCTTCCAGCTGACAGATCAATCTACTCATCAATAGGAGAGGAAATATCCTTCCCCCCGCCGTAGAAACGTCAGTGAACCTGGACTGCAGTGATTGAGCAGGTGGAAGCAAAGACGGAACGGTTTCTGAAAGGGAAGCACGTTCTCAGTACAGTACTCCTACTGTACTGGAACCCCGCCCCGCCCATTGTTTGGTGATTTGAATGTGTGACTGAGGTTGCTACTGAACGCACCCCCAAGTCCTTCTCCCTCATGTGTGTTTCTCAGAGCCTGGCTCAGTTTTCTGCATTTTCATCAGTTGGTGAAGGGGCGATCACATGTTGTAGGCCACGTAGATGGGGTCCAGTTGGTCTGCCAGGAAGGAGTCTCGCAGGTGCATCCTCTGCTTCTCTCCTCTGGAGTTGATGGGGATCACCCCGGGGTCCACGATGACCACCACCCCGACGATGAGGTGGTGCTCCTCCAGGACCACATTGGTGACGAGGGGCACCAGGTCCAGGGCCTCCTGCTCCGAGCCGCTCAGCTCCGCCACCACCACCAGCAGGTTGGTCCATGTGAACACAGCACTGAGGAGTGTGTGGAGCACAGACAGCATTCAGTTACTGTGTGAATTTCAGGCTGTGGCCTTTCTCAGTGAGTGTGTGCAGAAAAACAAGAAAATGGAAACACTAAGGGAAGGATCTCACCTTTCTGCGATGCTGCGATGCGCTCGGGACACGGACGTCTCGATGTCGATGGGGTGATAGCGTAACCCTCTCAACTCCAACGTTTCATCGAGGGACCCCACCACAAACAAGGCATCATGACGGTCTGCGGGAGATAAGACGGTTTAGAGATTTTGCCAAATTGTTCGTGCTGTGTTATTTATCCTTTTAATATCTCTTGTTGCATTTTGCCGTTGAGGGTAATGTTGCAAATCAACGAGGAGAACTTTACTACCGTCACTTTTTAGATGTTTCATTAACTGGATTAGCCAAAGCAGACATTCCTGTCTGGTGATTTCATCCAACAATTTCTAAATAAATTCTTGAGACACTATTACCATGTTGATGTCACAATATAAAATTATTCATATTATGATAGCGTACGTTATCGTCACCACCACAAGACTCGACAAAAGAAAGGGGCCCAGAACAAATCCCCTCTTCCAGTCATAATTACGATGTTATGACACAGAAAAGGCAGAAAGGCACTGCGTGAGGGTCAAACTTTTTCAGACGTCCTCCCACCTCCGCTTGCGTCCAGTAGCTCCGTCCTCTTGATGAAGCCCAGGTAGCCCGTCCTGGCCCACAGAGTGTGAGGCTCCCCAAAGCTGAGTCTGGTGTTGAAATGATCCGCCTGCAGGCTCTCCTCCCCGTAGATGGTGTAGTAGCCGCTGGCACTGTGCGGGCTGTTTACCCAGATCTGAACCGGCACAAAACAAAAAGCTGAGGTAAATGAGGCCTGGACTTTTTGGGGTTTTCACAGTAAACCAGATATATAAAAATAAATGCATGTCAAATTCATCGATCCGTGTGCTCGTCTGCTTTTTGTGTCGAACAGCTGTGCTCCCTTCATTCTGTGCAGGTGAAACCACATAATATCTTGCAGAATCATGAGTAGAAAATGAAAAAGGGGAAATGTTGAAATATCAGCATCCCATACCCTCTCTGCTCACTTACCTCCCCAAGATGTGAATCTCCCAGAGGGCCTCTGGTCTCTGGGTTAACTATGATGACCCTCACTCCCGGTAGGATCTTAGAGGAGAACATAAGAAGAGAGTTTAGCTTTATGGATAATGCAACCACTTCTGTTACCTCTCTGGGTCTGTGGCCAGTGAGAGCATCACACAGTCCTTTTAGTCTATAATCAATACTTACTGTGCCTGATTCCATGAGTGGAAGACTCTGTGGCGCTCCTCGTTCCACCAGCCTCACCCTGAGGGACACGCACAAAAGACGTCCAGTCAATCAGTCATTTTGTTTGATCTGACCACCACACCGCTGTCTGTTTTCACCAGTCAGATCACTTTGTTTCCAGAGTTTCCGGTCTTACCTGTCGTGGCGCAGAGACTTCATGTCAACGTAGACCGTGGAGGGGTCCGGTCCAGCAGTGCCCTGAAGATGCAGAGAGGGGGGGGGAGAAACACCCTGAAATGTGAGAAATCAAAGTGAACCTGAAGCTTTCTGCACCATTTAGACCATCAATAGGTTATTATCGTTCAGTAATATTTAAGTTTGGCATGGAAAAACATTTCTGTAGAGTAGAATAAAGAAAAATGCATGTAGTAAGTAAATACTGTAGACAAAAAAAATGGGAGTGGGATTTGAGAAAGTAAAAAGTAGCGTAGAGTGAGAGATTAAGTGTGTGTCCGTACGAAACCAACCTGCATGCAGATGGCCAGGTTGACCCTGGAGCCGAAGGCGGTGCTGACGGCGCGCGTCGACAGGCCGAGGTCTTTGAAGAGCTTGGAGAAGGACTGCGTGAGAGCGAGGCGGGGACGCTCCTCGGCGATCACCACACAGCTCCGCACACAAGACAGATTCAGCCCCCGCGCCTGGAGACACGCACAGCAAAGAAGGTTTTTCACAGTTTTAACTGTTACGTGCGGACTAAGCTTAACACTGACGTGAACTCAGCATTAGTGGACATATTTATCTAAAGTGCTGTAAAATACCAACAGAAGAAGAAGAGGTACTAAGCTACACTGAATAAAAAGAAACAGATTCATGACTTTTAAATGGATAGACGTACATTTCCACATGCTGTGAACAGTCCATTTAATAAGTACGCTGTACAGATTGTAAGGCCCCTAGGGAAATTTGTGATTTGTAATATTGGCCGATATAAATGAAATTGACCTGATTTGACTGCTGCAGCAAGGTCTGGTTTGACTGGTCTGAAAGTGTTGACTTTTCAATTTATCATTTTATATAATTTAATACACAGTCAATTACATACAGGTGTGTTTCTTTCTGTTGAGTAACTAACGTTTGAATGGATTCTTATTGGTTACTTACTGAATATGCTGAAAAGTCTGATTTCATTGTTCTAATTACACCTTAGGCTGTGGACATTTGCTGTCACCTCAAACATATAGTGCCCACATTTTCTTTACTAAAAACATGCAATTACAGCAGCAGATAAGATTCCTGTGCTTCCAATTTATCACTGTGGTTATTATGAGAATAATGACACAGCAGTAATTTCAAAGGGGAACCACGTTTCAGATTATTTTGGGTGTGTATGAGTGTGTTTCTGACCTTCAGTATCTCTGTCTGGGTACCCAGGCCTTTGGTGCAGAGCTCCATGACAGAGTAGGAGCAGAAGGTGTCTCTGATCTTGTACTGACTGAGTGTGCTCAGCCACAGAGGCAGCGAGCTCTCCAGCTCCAGGGGAGGGATAAGGATGGACTGGTGACCTGAGTAAACGCTGGGCAGAAAACACACTCGTTACAGCAACGACCTCACTTTTACAGGAACAGTGTGTTACATGAAATATGATATTCAGTCTGTGTGTGTGTGTGTGTGTGTTACCTGGAGAGGCACCACAGGACAAAGCCCAGGCCACAGTACGGGTCCAGGCAGATGGCTATTTGGCGTGAGGAGTAGAGCTCACACTGCAGCTTAATGGAGCGGCACAGCGTACTGACTGCAGCATGAGACATCTGACGAGAGACAGAGAAACTCTTTTTTTAAAAACTGTATGCTTTCATCAAACCTAAAACAGTAAGAGCAAATTCAACAAGGGCCCTTGTGATGCAGATAAAACGTACACAAATACTATTCATGCCCTGTGCCTAGTGTCTCTAACGTGTGTTAACTGTTTAAACAACTTTTTCAGGCACACATTTAACCTGGTTAATGAAAGTGATAGCCACCCTCAGCACTGCTGTGTGTGCCCATCTCTGGCTGAACAGATTTAAATTCAACAATGTATATTGCCTTCATTAATCTCTGCTGGTTTGTTGTGAATATGTTTAATATAATATATGTTAACCAAATTATAGGACTGTACTGTGATGAAATACATCAATGCTGGCGTTAATATTGACATTCGCTAATAAATCTGCAAAAATCTGCATTTAACGGGTGGTCTACTGTTTTAAATCCATCTTGGTTGAGACTTATCTACGTCATGAAATGTATATTTAAAAAGACTCTTGTCTATTGTCTTGTCATGTTCACACCACACCTCCTACAGTTGCTGTTCCCTCACTGTTGTCCCTCCCTCCCACATTTGCTAGAAGGGAGGGACATATAAAAATACCCTGCTTTGAATAATATTTGTGTCCGATGGGGTTTTTCCCAAAAAAGTTAATTTACCTCATTCAAACATTACATCTACTCCCTCCACTGAAAAATCTAAATTTCTGAATATGATAAATGTTTTTGGTTTCAAAAGCGTAACAGTTGGACACAAGATGTTGCACATTGAACCTTGATAAAAATAAAATCCTGCTCACATGTGTTAAACTATATTTTAAGATGAGCACACAGGATATTTCCCCCATCAACAGACTGACCTGAAAACAGCCTTCTAGTGTCAAACTCTGCGCATACATATTTCTGCACAGTTAAAATCAAACATCCAAGTGATCAACAAGCAAAACACATTTTTGAGTGGAGGAGGACGTGTTAACTCATTTGTGATTTGTGAGAGTAAAGTTTACCTTGACTCCAGTCAGCATGCCTGTGGTGGACACGCTGAAGTCCAGGTAGGCCAGCATCTCGGCAGTAGGGGGTTTATAAATGTGCGGAGGACGCTTCCTGGGAAGATCATCTGAGAGAAGAGGGAAGTGGATATTTGTTTTCTTACTGGACAAAACAAATCGCACACTATCACTGGTTTCCTGTTAGCGAATCTGTTTGCTATTGGGAATACGCTGCAACATGAGCATTTTTCTGTGTTTTTGTTGAGTGGGAGGATGGTATAATTTCAGATGCAAATGTCTCATTTTACTGCACAATGAAAAACCTACGGATTTATTTTTAAATCATGCACTGGGGCTCTGTTCTTGTGCAACTTTGACCCATTATTTTAAGAAATGGGTTGAATGTTTGCTGAACATTTAAGACTACAGAGAGCTTCTGGTCTACAATAAGTTTCCCCAATATGTTCAAAGTTAGGCAAAGAGCAAACAGGACACCCTCTTAGCCAGAAGGAGAACCCATATTTTCATCTAAAGTTATAGCACTAAATCCATGCGCCCCCAGAGATGCGTTATAAAGGTTGCAAAGTACACAACACCATGATTACATAACCATGTTCAGCTGCTTGACATCATGCCTAATATGCCTCTAAGCCTTTCCAATGTGAACAGATCTCAGCACCTGTATCGATGATAGTGGGCCACGTCTTGATGTTGACGCTGGCAGCAGCCTCCCTGGACCTGAGGATCCTCATGAGAGGCTGAGTGGTGAGGATGCAGGCTGCTTTGCTCACCTGTAACACCCAGCAAACACACAAAGAGGCTCATTCAAGGACACAAACTACCACGCTTTGGCAATGACCTCCCTTTGAGGCATTTAATTATTGTTATACTTTATTGATCCTCATGGTAAAACTCTGCTTCCCTCCAGCGAAATCAATTACAGTGGTCAACGGCAGAACTACTTCACTGAATCTGGGTGGGATTCAGCTGCTTGCTTTAGGGAACTTCATGAATTATAAAACATCGCTCAAGTGGTGCATAGAAAGTAAAAGCAAGGTTAATCTTCCATTTAATGTATATGACACATACTTTGGTGCTTGAAAGCAATCTAATATTGACTAACTAAAGCTATGGTATAACAATCTGTACTGAACTTCTCTGGCTAATAATACGTTTTGTTTTAGAAAGATACTGTATGGGTCAATGAAAACTAAAATATGCTGGAAGATGAAATTAAGCAAGAGTAGTTTCTCTAAAAACTCAGTTCAGCCAAATAAAATAAAAAACATGTTGTACCTGCATGGCTAGGAGTGAAAGAAGAAGTGTGTGAAAATGTGTTTGCTTTGTGCTTTAGGTAGACTGACCCTTTGTCTAGGACGGTAAAAATGAAAACATAGTCAGAGTACTACTTGTTATATTTGAATAATTGCACATGAATAATTATTATGCTTTGATAACACTTGGATCACTATGAAACAGAAGCACCATTAATCAGAAAATCAGCTTTTGAGTTCCTGGTGGTGTGCACTCACATCGATGATCATGCGGACAGTGGGGAGAGTAGCAGCCAGGTTCTGTGGGTGGGGCGGCCTCACCGTCACAGGGATGACCCCCGCATAGAGACAACCATAGAAGGCAGCTATCAGGTCAATACCTGCAGAAATAAGAGATGCAGAGAGTCCTCGTGAACTAAAGCACCATGCAAACTAAACAGCTGTACTTTTCCCACTGTGAATTAAATAGAAAGGACGGACAGAAAGATGGCCGTCTACAGTGATGAGGGGTGTGTGTGTGTGTTTACCTGGGGGATAAAGCAGCACCACATTGTCTCCTGTGTTGAGGCCTCCTCTCTCCATTATGGTAGCTGTGATTTTCTCTGCTCTCTTGTGCAACTGAGCACAAGTGGCTGTGCACACCACCCCCCCCTACAGCACAAAGAGAAGAAGTTCAGCTGAAGTCACACCCAAGAAATAGGATCACCATCAGTACTACTACCAAATGTAAAAGAATTATGCATGTTTTGTATCAGTATGTTTCTCTGATTTATTGGAGTGAGTGTGTGTGTGTGTGTTGAAGCTACCTTGGCATTGAGCAGCACATACAGGACATGGTCTGGGTCGGTTTGAGCTCTCCATTGCAGAGCTTCAGACAAGAACTGGTGCTGGTGAAGAGAGCGTCATCACATAAATGTTAATTGCGGTCTAGCTCAGTTTTTATTTTAGTAAACACATATACACAAAGCTGCATCAGTGGCAAATAATAATCTATTTAAAAATAATCAACAGATCGAAACACATAAAAGCTAGCCAGAAAACAGTCCAACATAGTTTCACTTCATATATCACCCAGCCAAAAAGAAACGGCATTCTCTGTGACAACAGACACATTTGTTCAGGAATAGAGAACAGAAAACATTTTAAAGTACGTCAAAGTTACTCTGTGACGCTTTTGACCTCTCATATAGAGACGCACAAGCATACAATGGGAATATGGCAGTGTTCAGAGAATATCTTCTGTGCAAGGTCATGCTGGGACCATCTGCACCTGGCAGGAGGCAAATTGGAGCCACTGTCAAAAACTAACAAGCTGTGGGCCTTTCAAACAAAGGAGTCGTGACAGTTTTCAAAAGCTTTGAAAAAAGAGGTTTCCACAACACATTAGTGCCTCGGTGTACTATTTCTTAAACAAAGTTGCTTCAAGGGAACAATCCACTGGATACTTTTACAGTTAAATCCATAGTGTCAATAAGCGGAGGAACTGGCCAGTGAACAGGTCCGAGAAAGACAAGACGGGAATTAAGCAAAGACGTCCTTTAAAAGGCAGAAGCCAAGTGAACATTAAGCAACACATAAAGTAACCAAAAATAACACCATGACATTCTCTGGACAAACAAACATAATTAACAGCAGATCCCCACATTGCTGGCCATATAAAAAATCTGTGTCATCCTTTGTGCCACTCTCTCTCTCTCTCTCTCTCTCTCTCTCTCTCTCAGTCAGACAACAGGTCGTGCGCTGCTCAACAAGGAATCAGGAGGCACATCATGCAGACCGGCTGCCCTGACCACTCATCAAGCCATGCTACACATGGGAGCATTACAGTGAACACGGCGAGCAGAGGTGCACACCAAAATATTCCTAACTAACACTTGTATTTGAACACATCTTGATTAGTACATTAGCAAAACATTTATTAGGTGTTAGCAAAAGGCATCACAGTATATAATGACATAGTCTTCAGTGGTCACAGACGCCAGGAGACTGTTTGTAATTACTTGCTCAGATTCTGCATTTGCTCCTTAAAGCAGGAAAGACACGAAACCTCATTCATTAGCGTAGATGCATGCATGCATTAAGTATTGCTAAGCTTTTAGTTTGGCAAAGCTAGCAGGCTGCTGGCCAACTCCCATCTTAGAGAGTCTGTTACACCAATAAATGGAGAACGGCACTTAACTTCATTCTTGATGTATTACTGTATATTGGTTTGTGTGGACCCCTGCTGGCCAATAAGCCAGCCTGGACAGATATTTCTCTGTGCGTCGAGCCAAAGCTGTTGCTGATGGCCAATCGGGCTATCATAGCTGCAAAAGCACATCTGACTGACAGAAGCAGCAGAAGCAAAGACGGGTGGGGGCCAGACTAGAAGCCTTACCATCATGGTGGGCCACATACAGAGCTAAAGCCCAACCCAAGTGGAGTAAAAGGCAGAACAACAACAGAGATTCAGGATAAGACATCAGCATCCGTTTCCCCCCCCCCGACTGTTACAGGATCATCTTTAACTTGGTTACACACATGTTAACACATTCAGAGCATTTATACAGCGTATATATATTTATAACACTTTCATTTGAGTAGATTTGTGTTCCATATATACAGTATAAGGATGATTTTCATAATCAATGAATTTGCCGAAGGTCATGTCTTGTCATCAAATGTCTTGTTTTGAAAAAGCTGGAACCATCACACATTTGGTATCTTTGCCTGATAAATCACTTAAACTGTTCTTCCATGTATTAATCGACTAATCACTGTAGCTCTGAAATACAATTATAATGACAGTACATTTTGTCTCACTGTCCTGGTATTAATGTTAGAGTCATACATATTGATTGCTTTGGATATAACATTTCACAGTAATATAATCTAGGCTCAGTGTGGTCAAAGTGTGGTTCAGGGTCTGCGTAGCAAACAATACCTTTCGGATCAGATCCTGGTCGTCCACCACACCCAGCTCTCTGCCTGTAGCCTGGGCGATCCTTTTCCCTGCCACCAAGTTGCCGACCAGCATTGAAGCAGGGCCGACATCCACTGAGCAGATCGAAGACAATCAAGAGTCATGACGCCATCAGCACAAGCCACATAATAAACACATTATATTTCTGATGTTTCCTTCTTGGCTGCGATGTTAAGCATCAGTAGATACGGTCTGAGGCAGCCTACCTGGCTGTTTCTGCCGTGGCTTGGGCAGGTTGGTAACACAGGTGTGCGGGCACATGAGGATATTACAGGGGTGCAGGTTTCCCTCCAGGAAGTTCTGCTTGGTTTCACAGATGTGGATGCCACCAAGGGGCGTCTTTGGGAGGGTGTTGGCTGGGACGAGCGCGAGGCAGTACAGGCCGACCTGGTGGATACTGTCGATGGCCTGTGCAGAAAATATACCATATCAAAGCACATCATAACATGTCCTTATTAGAAAAGGTTGTTGAGTGTTGTTTCTCTTCAAGCTACTGCCGTACAAATAAGTCAAACTTATATTTTATCCATCTTCATTTTAAACAGGCACATAATGCTTCCAAACATCACTAAAAGGCATAAATATAACAAGAATTAGTAAACCTAAATACCATCATAAAATATATGTATATTTACCTGCAGTACTCGACTCATCCACTGGAAGCTATCCTCCTCACTGGCATCGGGCCTCTGCTCTGCCACAATCACGATCCTCTCATCGTAAAACACGGTCACTGAGAACACAGCGATCCTGCGTGGACGACAACAGAAAAATGAGCACTCTCACACTTCACAACAAAATAGAGAAAGAGAGAGAGGCAGCAGGATGTTAAAGGTATTGTTCCATTTGGGAAAGATACACAGAAAAACTTTTCTTACTTACAAATAAAATGTCACAAAATATAAAGTAGCATCGCTTATATGAGCACATGTACTGCTGAAATTAGAATAACTATTTATAAAGCAAAAAAAGAGAGAAAAGTTAGAAAGAGACAAAGCAAAAGCAGCACAAACAAAAAACAATATAGCCAAACAGTAAATAAACAAAAGCAAGATAAAAAATTGATCAATATAAATAAAAAATAAACAAACATTTAAAACGATAAAAAGAAAAGATGACATCACAAAAAGTGAACAGGTCGTTCCAAAGCCGAGGGGCCCTGAAGTCAAAAGCACGATCACCTTTAGATTCATGGCTCGACTCTGGAACGGCCAGAAGGGTCCCACCCGACAGTCTAAGGCTGCCAGCTGGCTCATATATAGCGTGGGGGCAGCACGCCGACAAGCTTTAAAAGTGATCAGTAAAATCAATTCTAAATCGAACAGGGAGCCAGTGAAGAGAAGCCAGGATTGGGGTGATGTGATGTGAAACCAGTAAGAAGCCGAGCTGCTGCATTCTGAACTAGTGACTAGCGAGCGGCTCACAGGGAGCAGTTGGTGTCTCACCTCCCCCTGTAAACCGTTTTGACAGGCTCCACTGCCAGCGCGGTGGCCACCAGGTCATCGGCGTTGTGGCGTCGCCCACTCACCATCAGCAGCCCCTCAATCTTCCCCACAACAAACACCAGACTGCCCTGTGGAGCGGACAGTTTTACTCAGCTTGGAACACTGAAGTCCCACCGCCCTCATTTCTTTTCTTCAAATTTCAGAAAGCTAACAATTTGTGCATCGTGTACGCTGCCTCACCGGTCCTACAAATCCAAGCAGACCAGTCCGACTGAAGGGAATTTCTCCTATGGGTGCTCCCGCTTGGTTGACGGGGATCACCTACAGATTAGCAAAGAAATCCAAGATGTGACTCAAATACATACAGCACAGAACATCTCACACTTAAACATTACATTTCAAAAAGGTACGATAAAAGAATTGTAATATTGCAGTTAAAAGTTCAGTTTTGGTATCGGTCCCAATGTCTGTGGCTCCATCTAGTGGTTCAATATAATCTGTGCTTCTTTCCCATCCGTCCATTTTCTAAACCAGCTTATGCCTTTCATGTTCGAATGCACACACGCGCACACACGCTTACACACACACGCACACACACACCACAAGAAGCAGGGGACACCCTGGACAGGTAGCCAGGAAGTTAATTTTCAAGTGTTAACGTGGAGTTGTGATGTGCATGTTGCTGCAAACTATATTTTTTGTCTCATACCAAATATTTATTTAACAACCGCACGCAGCATGTTACATGTTTTTATACTCCAGTGTATCAAGAACAGACTTGAATTGAGTTATATAGGCAGTTCTAAAACATGGGGTTTAAACTTTGACAGACCTCGAATGTGTTCTTGGTGACACCAGGCAGGCCGTAGTACATCGTGCCCCCAGCCCGAGAGTTAATCACAATCTCTCCTATTTCATCTGTCTTGCACAGCTGAGGAGACCCGTCTGGTTTCACAATGCACATCAGAGCTGAGACACACAAAACAGTCACAACATTAACATTTTGCATGAAACTACACCCATAAATTCTGCAAGAACCCTCCCTCCCAGCATATTAAAAAAATTCAACAAGTAAGACAAGTAGAGTCATAATTTTGTTAACAGCTCAAAAAAACATTTAGTTTCAGTATAAGATTCAGTTTTAATGTGCAGTACCTCTTTAAGTACCTGACAAAGATAAAATACAGTATGAATGTACAGTAAATGTGGCAGCTGCTGCGCTTCGGCAGTGCCAATTAAAGCTCACCTCCAGGCATGATGTGGCCCACATCCTGAACAGTGAGAGCAGAGTTCTTGTCCTCTGTGTTCACCCTGATCACCCCATGGCTCAGCCCGCCCATGGACAGGATGGCCCTGGCTGGTAGTGGAGCTCCTCGTGCACCGGGCCTGCAGAGAGGGCAAAAAGAGAAGTGAACGGGTCGCACAGGAAGGCGGCAGAAAGGTAACACAACGTTGAGACAAAAAAAACTAAGGGGAAATCACATGGTTTGGTTTAAGTTTACTCTTAAAAAGGAGTGTAACTATTTTAGCCATGACATCATTTTTAACTTGAACTCAAAAAAGTTTGATGTTCAGTGAATAGCTGTGTAATCAGAAAAGTTGTGACAGTTGGTGTCAAAACCACAAGTTTTGCTGGCATATTAGTTCCTCTTGTTTGGCATGTCTACTTCAATCTTTACATCCTCGAGAAGTCAGGTATTCACTTACATAAAGATTGTTTATTAGTCAATAAGAAACACAATAAACACAAATCATTTTAAGATGCACTAAATTTAACTGCCTACACAGTGAGTATTATGTGCAAAGCTACTCTGGTTATTTGCACTAGTTGTGTCCCCAGGATCAGAGTGTCTCGTCCTAGAGCACGCAAGTGTGCAGATGTGGTACCTGCGTATGGCCACAGTCAGGGCCTCAGGAGAGGTGGCGCATGGACAGATCACCTCAGGCTTCAGACCATGAGGCTGAAACACGTTCAGGAAGGCATCACACGACGACACAGACCCTGACAACAAAACACATGGAAAGAAACATTAGTAATACGGGGTAAAAGATTTACAACCGAACATGTTAAAATGTCTCTACATTGTAGTTCATTGGATGATGTTTGTTCAGGAGGAGTGACTCACATGGGTTTGCTCCGTCAGCCACAATAAGCATACGTATGGAGGACAGGTTGGTGTCCCTCGGCTCCTTGTGGGCCATCATGGCCCAGTGGAGGTCACGGCACTTTACCAAGGCCACACGTGCTGTCGGCGGGTAAGGGGAACATGTTATATATGGTGTACTTACATATGGTATTTATACTTCGTTTCAACTATTTTGTATTATCGCCATACTGTTTCGCTTTGACTTCTGTTTCCAATGATATTTAACTCAGTGGTCTTATAGGTAGTACATTTATGATTTGAGAACTTCCAATAAACAGCGCTGTTTGCTTTTTTACTTAATCTATGTTCTACCAATTTAAATATGATATATATATATATATATATATATATATATATATATATATCTCAATAGATTACATTGACAATACAATAATGAAACTATACAAATATGGAATACAAAAGAAAGGTTGGACATTTGCTGAACCTTTGTGAATGTGGACCCTCTGCACCCAGGACATGGGACAAGCTTTCATGACAGCATATGGTACTGTGATGGTGTGGATTCTGTTCATGACACTCTGGAAAACAAATATCCATATAGTCAATGTCACATTGTGCCACATGTACTGTAACAAAGTTTAAAAAGGTCAACTGGCTATACAGTAAATTGTTGCATTCAACTCACCGTTAGGACGCCGTGCCACATGCCCATATCCTTCTTGCAGTCCAACACATTGACCAGGGTCTCCCCTAAGACACAAAAACACACAAATGCATAAGCAAAGATGTGTGCAATCACTAGCTAACTGTAAAAGTTGCAGAATTTGGGTACCACAAAAAAATGTAATTTTGTGGTCCATTAGAGAGCATCTTCTCTTTAATCCTGATCCTCAGCTAATCATCTCTGATGTGCCTCTTTGAGCAGGACGGAGTGAAAATAAATGATGGGGCATGCAGCGGATGATACGTGCTGCTGAAGAGCCCCAGGAATGAGCACTGTTGAACTTTCAATGCTTAGTTTATACTGCTAAAGTATCTCACCCTTACACACCCAAAGAGAGTTAGCTTAAGAGAGACAGAGAAGTGGGAAAGGTATAAGATACATAAGGCACTGAGCTCTTACCTTCACAGTAGTTACAGGCCTGCGACAGGGCTTGACAGTGGGTCAGCATGGAGATCTTGGACACAGCCACTCCCATCACTGTCCCCTCCTTACTCGCTTTGTACTTTGGTGGAAGAGAGACACACACATGAACATTGACAAAGTTAAATGAGTGCGCAAGCTAACTGGAAACCAACAAATAACAACAATCATAACCATACTTTTCAGATATAAAGTACAGGTATAGCACTAACAGTCAAATTTAAAACTCCCTTTCTTTACAGGGCATAAAAAGGCATAAATACATTAAATCATACTTTGGAGATTTAAAACATTTTGAGTTAACAAAATATAAGAAGAAAATGTAGAAAAACTGAATCAGATAACATTAAAACTATTAAATAACTATTAAAAAGGTATTGAATGTTTTCAAAGGTGGTTTAACAGTTTGAGGGCAGTAAAATACAATAAAATATGTTTGATAACCAAAGTAGAAAGTAGAAGTAGTGTGAATTTGTGTACCTCTATGTAGGCGGTGTCTGTGTTGGCAGTGGGGATGTGAGGCTGCCAGTCTTTGGATGGTTTGGTCAGGTACTTGGTGTCTGTCACTACCCATTTCATTCTAGGCCATCCTGGTGACCATGAATCCCAACATCACAAAGAAACACAGACACATATTTTAGCTGACACAAAGCAAAAAGAAAGTGTGTTTTCATACACTTATTTGAAGCCAAACTAAATTGACAGTGTTCACCTTGCAACCTCCTGGTTTCAAGGCCAAAAGGGTACACAGCCGACACTTTACCACAGAGCCACTGACTCACACAGTGTCGCCCTAAATTAACCAATAAGCATGACACCATATATTCCTTTTAATGAGTCTATCAAATGTCTCTCAAAGAGACCGGGACAGAGATGTTGGTCTGACTGACCTTTGAACTGGATGATCTCTCCGTTTGGTGTCTTGGGCAGTCCTTTGAGACACACCTCACTGGTCAGCGCCAGACTAACACCACAGCTGCCCAATAGGAAGCCAATCTGCTGGCTGCCTGCGTCCTATGGAGAGAGACAAGGGTCAAGAGACTCATGACACAAAACTGTGGTATTTAAAAACCACCCATACGCTCCAGCTGTCACTGTGTTATATATTTCTTGTATGACCATATGAGCAATAAGGCATTTTATATATATTCAAAAATAGCTGCTCAGGTACAATTTACCTAGTTTACGATTTATTAAGCGCCACAAAATTGAAGATTACCAAGAGTGATATCAACATCAAAATGTCACTACGTGCTTTTGGCAAATTCTAGCTGTAAATTTCAGATTTGACTGAACTATTAAGTGTTTGCATCCATCATTCTCAATCTATGCATGGTCATAATTATTTTATTCTATTTTATTAACATTTTACTGTTGATTATTATTAATTATTTCATCCTATTTTATTTTGTTAACATTTTACTATAATCTATTTCTTTTGTGTAGTATTTTATCATCCATTTTTATCATCCTTCCTTTTTTTATTGCTTATAAAGCACTTTGGATTGCATTTCATTTGTTTGATTTTGTTTGAAGAGTAACATCTGATTATGTATTTCTCAGTAATCACCACAGGAATTCACTTAGCAACAGTGACATCGTTACCTGTCGTGACAGCGGCACCTCAATGGGCACGGGGATGACCTCAGCTAACAGGCAGCCATAGAAAGCTACCCAGAACATGCCAGGGTCGCTGTTTGGATACACCAGCGCCACCTAAAAAATAGAAAAGGTTGTCTTCCTGTTGTTCCATGCTCCTTTATACTTTACTAATAAACTTACTGGCAACTGACAAACCCTTACCCGATCTCCAGGTTGTAGGACAGGTTCTGTCTTGGTGCCCAGTTTATTCAGCAGTGTATAGGCCAGTTTCAGACTGCGACTCCATAGTTTGCCTATGGAGAAAAAAATAAATAAAAAAAGATATGATGATAAATGTTGTATAACTGATCTAGCATAGTTGAACTCCACAGCCCACTGTAGCTCCAGTGTACTGTAGGTGTTATTCTGCTCAAGCCAACAAACATTTAGTCACTTGAACCAGCTGATATGAAAGAGATATATCTTACATTTATATTTGTTGGACACAATAACATGAACTACATAAATTGCGAAATTGAGCAAAAACCTTTGCTGCTTACTGTCTACATTTACATTTCTAGGAGTCGAAAGTGTTGCTCACCATATGTGAGTGTGTAGAGAGGTTTGCCAGTGATGTCCAGAGCAGTGAGGGCAGGGCTCTTGGCCTGGGTGGCCCCCCAGCGGGCCAGGGCAGCCTGCAGGGCAGGGGGCCAGTTGCTGACCACTCCGAGGGGCTCCCCCTTCACCGGGATTATCTGACGCCCCTCCGGCTTTGGGGTGTTGGGGTCTGGCTGCGGCACTGGACAACAAAAGAGGTGTAGATGAGGGTGGTTGTGGTGGGCAGTAGATGATTAAGAGAAGCTACAAATAAGGATGTAACCCTGCAGTGACACTGTGGGCAACACAACTGATATGTCACAAAAACTATGGTAATTTGATTTGATAGGAAACATGTGGACAATGAGTAAGTTGGTCACCAAAGAAGAATATTACCATGCAACATTAATTAGTGACTAGTGTCGTTTTAGTTATAAATAATAATTCTCTGGCTAGTGCTAAATGGTATATCAATTAATTTTGGCCATTTCCCCCCTGTTGAGCTTCCATTAACCAGGGTTCAAACTGCTTTTTAAGAGTAAAACTCAAGAACATTTTATGCTCTTTCAATGTACCTAAACCACAGATTGCCAGAATCTCAAAGCCTTTATGATCACATCAAATTGTTACTATAAAAGCCAGGGGACAAACAAATCTGACGATGGGATCGTTTGATTTCAAGTATTAAAACGATTTTTGGATTCCATGATATATATATATGAAAAACCACATATTGGTATTAAAATTAAGCATTTTCCAAACTTTCAAGCATGACCAGTATTTCCTACTTATGTTAGTAGAATTAAAAAACATGAACATATCGTAGCAATAAATACCATCCACAATCTGAATAAAACAACCCATCCAGGAAATTGTATTGTTGAACACATTATGTGGGATGATGAAATTCATGAATGATGAATGGAAGTGAGGGCTTATACCTGTGAAAAAACAAAACATGAATGCATACGTGTCTCACCTTCTACAATTTCCTCAGAGTCATCAACGAAGAATTCGCTGAGTGGTGGTCTTTTGGGTCGTTTAAGTGTGTTTAACAGCTGCTGGATCTTAGTGGACACCCTGCTGTTGACAGGAACGCCTGGACAAACACCGTCATAAACATATGTAAACAAACAACAGCAAAACAAAAAATCACACGCATATACCCACACATAGAATTCTATTTTAACACGAAACTCTACTTTTTCACATACACGCTCTCACACAGGCAGAACGCTGCGCACAAGCAAACGTTAAGAATCAGTAGCAGGAAGGATTCAAAAGAGACATTTTTACTTGAGGAGAAACAGATTGGACGATCTTTAGGAAAACAAATATAGGAATTTCTCTACTTCTAAACCTAAGACACAAGAAAAACACAAAGACAGAGAGACAGACACCAGGCTGGAAAGCAAGCTGACTTGGACCTGTTCAGCATCCCTCCCACTCCCCAGTTTTGATTTTTATTACCTTTTCTTTTGCCTTTTTTAAATGAAAGGCAAGACAGGGACAGGATTAATGGACCCAAAAGAAAGAACACAAAATATGTCATTAGTGAAATGAGGATAAGGTTGAAGAAGATTCTGGATGAACATGGGCAGATTTGTCTATTGATGTGACCGCACTCCAATCAGTTATATCAATGCATATGGTCAACGCAAAACAGGTCACTCAACCGCCAAGATTATAAACATGCAAATGGTTAAACCTCCCAATCTGAAGAAGAAGAGTGATAACCAGTTGACAGTAACCAAGTTTCAGGAATAGAAAATCACTGCAATTGTTCTCCCTACATGAGCAGAAATGTACACCCTGACATACATTTATTCCACAAACAGACATTTAGAAACATCTTGGCCTGTGGGAGTGTACCATCAGCGGTATCCAGGATGCTGGAGCGGCTCTGTCCACGACTCATGCCCCTGACTGCCGGAGGCAGGTCCACCCTGGACCCTCTCTCCTGGGGAGTGGAGGATGTCACATCTGGGGGGACGCTGTTTTCTAGAGGAGAAAAGAAAGTGAGCGTCATAAATGAGAAGCCAACCATCACTGTGTCTTTTAATATTGGAGCTATTTATCGGTAAAGTTTACCTATGCGTGTGTGGGCCAGCACATCGGCCAACAGGGAAGCAGCAGGTGGGGGCTGGGGCTGTGGCTGAGGCTGGGTCTTAGGCTCTCCATGGGAGAGGGTGGAGGAAGCAGACGAGGATGTGGAGGAGCTTTGGACGGAACGGTTGATCCAGTAATCAGGGCTCTGCAGGCTCTGGGCTAGCACTGCACTAAGAGCTGCCTTTCTGCGCAGGGAGCCCTCATCCTCTGATGCAGAAGATGTGTCTGATGGAAAGAGATCATTCTGACTTTTTAGATGTATTTTACACTATTTAGCCCCAGAGGAAACATTTATAATTTTGCTTGGCCTCCTTAAAAGGGGCATCAAAAGATGGAGTCAACCACAGAGCAGCACCCATGCATTTGTCAGGGACACAGTGTCACTTCAGTAATGTGGACACTTAATTGTACAGAGACACTGAAGGTCTCATAATCATTACACTGAACCAGTTACCCACTGAGTGTGAGAAATCTAGTTTACCTGGAGGTGTGCAGGTATCGATGGGAGACTGAACAAAGGCTGATCGTCTCTTGGTTGGCATTGGCAGTGCCATCTTCTCTTCTTTGTGTTTGGCCAGTGCTGCCTGCACAGCCTCTGTGTGGATGTCTACATAAACAGTAAGAATAAACAGAGTTAGACAAAACAAGTGAAATAGACAGGAAAAAAAGACATGGTTTGTTTAAACGTGTGTGCTGTGTACCGGATCTGTAGCGCTCGTCCCTGGCCCCTCCACTGCGGTGTATGCGGTGGTGTCTAGAGGCTGAAGATGTGGAGGGGCCCGGGGCCTCAGGACTCGGGCTGGGGTCGCCACTGTGGCCGGGGGAAAGCTGCACATCTGGCAGTGACAGATTCACATCTGCAGAACAGAAGCAGGTGTGCAAAGTCAATAAAAACACATGTGGGGCAACATTAATAAACAACAAACATGAGCTTTCGGAAATCGGATTTACATATTGCCATTACAGATACGTGTAGGCATAAATATTATATGATACTCTGAGAAGCCCTCTAAATTTAGTCTAACTACAGAGCCTTTGAGCATGAAGTCAAATAAGGACATGTACTTGACTTATAGTGTTAACACAGTACATGAAACTAGGCTACATTCAAGCAAATGTATTTTTAGTCCTCTGTCCCCTCCTCCCAGAGGGCCTGTGGAAATGATGGTTCAGAGGGATGAGGAGGCCGGAGGGGGCGAGTGCCAATACCTACTTATACATCCAGGACAAGCTGCCCATAATACGAGAGAAAGCAGAACCCACTGACAACCATGGGGATTTTATTTAAGTATTAAATTTGGAAATTATCCACATGAGATTTAAATGTTTGCAATCCTTTTCAATTCCCTGTGCGCTCAAGGCAAAACCCGGCCCAGGTTAAACTAACAGGAAAGAAGGTATTCCACTTTTTAAATTCCCTCACAGTGACACCTAAAGGATTTTTTTCATACCCATGCTAATGTGGTGCGTTTTTTTCCGGAGGAAACACCACACCCTCATGTGAGTCAAATGACTGAGAAAAAACTGAACCGATCCTCTACGAACCAGGACAGAGGTGACTGCCTCATAGTACAGTGAAACTCTGGTACTTCCCTGCTTCTGTGACTGCTTGTAAACCGACACTGGTTTAACTTTATTGCGTACACGAGTTGACACCACAAACTCTGAGGCACACAGTGGTTTTGTTATTCTGGGGGTTTTCTGTGTTATTACTGTGTATTTGATTATCATTTTTCAGTTCCCATTTTTGCCACTAGAGTGCCACAGAAAGCCAGAAATTCTCTTGGACAACATGGACAAAGACAGTGTACAATTACGGTCACACTAAACATTCACTGAAGTTATTTATTTTTATTTTTATATATATATATATATAATTGTAGCGGAAAAAACCTTTACATTCACATTTAAAACCACACTCATATGGTTGTTTTGTTCTGTGTAATTCTCTATACAGATGGGGATGAACCATCAGCTGAGACGCAACTTCCAGCACACTGAAGTCATGAGTTGACAAGTTCTTCTGAGGCAACGACTTTTAAGTTTCCACATCTCCAAGTAACCAACTGTGCTGTCAGATGAGGTAGAAATTACACAGGAAAGAGAGAAGTAGGGCTTAGAAGTGAAATGAGGAAAAGCAAAGAGCAGAAGAAGAATAGCTGGTCTTACTTGGCAATTGGGAGATGTAGGAGGCCAGCAGTTTGGCTTTCTTCTTCTCATAGCCCTTCTGCGTGATGTCACCTAGGAGAGAGGACAGCAACACCACACCGTTGTTAGTCATAATTACCACACAAACAACAGGCAACTGCACAAACAAAACGCACACATGAAGTACACTCAACACTCCTCTCACACACAAACACACACACACAAACATACAGCCTCTGCTTTACCTAATACATTTGCAGGGGTTGAGTCATAATAATAATAATCCTCTTTAAACCTAAATCTACTGAACTCCACGTGTTGACGGCTCAGTCCATTTACAACCAAGCAAGGAGATAACACCATTGTTTGGCCTAACATTAGCCCCGGTGAACAAACATGATGAGTTCACAAAAACCTCCTCCGGGCTACGAAACCCAAATATGATTATGGCAACCAGCAGATAACTGTACCAGGCTGAGAACAATGGCAAAACTGAAGGCTATCAGGAACAGTTTGGATAGTAAGCAGAGCAAAAATGAAGCCATGTGAGCCACTTTCACATGGGATTTATCTCCACCACCACCCCTTTCCCACTGTAAACCCAGCCCCACCCTTTCCCCTCCTCATTCGGCCTTGGACTAGCAGGACTCCGCTACTGCTACCAGTTTGTTGGAGAGCAACAAAGGCAAGACAAAGTCCACTTAACTGGGACCCCAAAAACACACAGTCTGCTTGCACTGCAAACATGCATGCAAGACACACCCTATCGAGTTAACCAACATACATACACACTTCCCTTGTACACACAAACAATCTCACTACTGCAAACTTTCTCAGTTATTCCCCTTCCTGTGTCCAGTGATAACACCGTACGCTATGTCAAGTGCAATGTGCCAAAGGACTGCTGAGCCTCAATCCCGACACCTCCTCCACATTCTAACCGAAGATAAGTCATGTGCTGAGACAAGGAGTAAAAGGAAAAATCAACAATAGAGAAAAGAAATAAAATCAAAAATCAAAGATAGCAGTGAGGAGAGGGTTGGGGGGGTGAGGGAGTTGGGCAGTCCCATGTGTGACTCAGATTCTGTGCGTTGTGTCTTAAAGCTTGCTCACACTCTGTCCACTATCTGCTGGCGTGTGGTTTTCCCTTTAGGATTGAGCTCGTAGATTACCAGAATGGGTTGCATTATTTCTGATCCTTTCACGTGCAGAAAGCTCTTGAGGTTTCGCAGCACTGTGAAATCATGAGAAAAAGGGGAAGAGGGAGGGAGCAGAGTGCACAACATTTGCAGAGCCAAAGCCAGCACAAACCAACACAAAGTCGGAGGCAGTTTTAGAGAGAGGGAGTGTGTGATGATAGAGTGCCGAGTGCTTCGTCATTCTCTAGTATCGCCTAAAGATACTCAAACGGGGTGCCCAGCATTCAGCTCTGACTTCATGCCTGGGTACACACACAGGCCTGAAATCTCCTTGGGATGAAAAACAAAGCAGCAAATGCACGTTACTGTCTCTTTTTCTTTGTTTCTCCTTCTCTTACGCATTTTCTGGGCTTGTTTATGTGGAGGAAAACACTCACAGACAGACATGCAAGCGCAGCAATCAGCAGCAAATTGATTGCAGTGGACTGGAGCATCATTGTTGTCGGAGAGACAGGGTTCTGTCAAGCCTAGTGCTGGTGCCCGAGTGGTGCCCGGAGGGATGGATGGAAAGATGGAGGGAGGGTGATCATTAACACAGACAGAGGAGAGTCTGTACTGGTGTGGGGCACAACGACAGGCGTGAACTGGCACGGCCACACTGCCTCTTTGGGGCAGAGAGACACTGAGGGCCTCTGGGTAGAAAGAGCGACTGTGACAGCTGCTTCAAAACAGAGGAGAAGCTGTATGTTTTGAGAGCAAGAATGTGGTGTTTTGAGTGCGAGCATGAGCAAAACAGTACAGTGACTGTGTGTGTATGCGTGTGTGTGTGTGTGTAATCTGAGGTCAGGGGACAGGATATGAGCGTTACCCCACCCTGTGTGTGTACTGCCAAAATTGTCTCCCTGCGTCTGGCTAAAGAAAGAGGAATGTGCTGATTGGAGAACACCATACTTAACGGAGAGGGCCAACTGGCCAGAAGAGCGAGTTCATTGGCCAAAACTTCCCCTGAGGTGCAGGAAGCAAATGTATCTTTGTGTGTGTGCGTGTGTGTGTGTGTGTGCGCGTGTGCGTGTGTGTGTGTGTGTGTGAGAGTGAGTGAGTGTGTGTACACAGCTGGTGCAGGTTAAGGGGTGCTACAGTACACAGAGGAATGAATGCTGACTGAGCCCGGAGCAGAGTGGCATTACAGGCCTTCTCTGTGAGATGTGTGTCAGTGTGTCAAGCAGGGGCCATGTGTGTTTTGTTGTCCAGGGATTTACCGGACCTGCTCAACACAGTTTGGCAGATGCAGGGTGTTTAGCAAAGTATTTGTGCGTAAAAGAGTCTCTTGGATGCATACATTCAGTGACAAAGGTCATTTAATTTCTTTATGTATTCATCATAACCCTACACCCTGTAGGCTCCTGTAGCTGCTTGTGTAAACAGGCCGACCAATGAGGCTGTTACAGAGCTCATTCGAGACTTGATGACAGTGACCCTCTGACTCTTCCTTTAAACTGCTGCGGTTGACCTCTGACCTCAGGACAAGTCAGATAGACGGCTGATCCTCTTGCAGCTGACAGCGCGGGGTCACACAGGGGATAGACACATACATAAACAGCATTCCCAGTTACACAAATAATTATAAGCAACTAAAGCGCATTCTGATATAAAAAGGGATTTTACAGAAGAAGTCATTCATCCAGCCATCAGTGACCACTTCAGTTTTAATCTGCACTGGCCTTCTCCAGTTTGATCCAGCACATTAGTGCAGTGCATCAATTCACTGACTATCCATCTCCTGCAAAACTCTGGTTTGAGTGCACAATTACAGCTATTCAGATGTCATGTTGTCTAAAGGTTTCCTTAAATAATAATTTTCTAAACTTTCCAACTTCTAAAAATGTTTCCAAATGGATAAAGTCAACTGATGCCTTCAGCTCACTCTCTGGCGTCCACAGTCGTGGATCTATAATATTATTGGCTTCATGAACACCAGGATGTCTAGTCTAATGCCCTCATGGACACTGTCATTAACTCTGAACATTGAAATCTTTATGGAAAGTGATTGTAAAGTAGATTTCTACCTCTTGCATCCATCACAGAGACCCCCCTTTATGAGAAAAGGTCCAATAACCCCCAACCATGGGTGTCACTCACACTGAAGACGCTGAGGACATTCCCATTTTTGAATTGGCAGATTTTTCCCCAACATCTTTCGTATTGGCGAGTCAGTAGTAGCCTAGGCAATACATTATTATACTATTATTATATTCCCATTATTGTCTACTCTGACCTCATACAGATCCCCTCATTATATTGCCTAAAATCACATATGAACGTTTTTCTATCTGAGCCTTACCCACAACATTCAGACTATGGTTTACACGAAAGAAATCAAAGAAAAACATAAGCTGTCAGGATGCTATAGTTCTTGAAGAGCACTAGATATGAATGTCTTGATAGTCTGACTGACTGCAGCTGACACGCGTTTCCTTGGTCACTATTAACAATGGACCAAACATGTATGAGTAACACTAATACCACATCAATGGGGAATAAATGATGAGTAATGAAGTGGGGTATGAGAACACCATGCAGTCATATGGTTGGGAAGAAAAAGCTGAGGTTATGGTTATAAGAGCACACTGTGTGTGTGTGTGTGTGTGTGTGTGTGTGTGTGTGTGTGTGTGTGTGTGTGTGTGTGTGTGTGTGTGTGTGTGTGTGTGGTGTGTGGTGTGTGGTGTGTGTGGTGTTGGGGGTTGACAGTTAAACACAAATGAACTGGGACAAATCCTAACCAGAAGCTCCTAAAACCTCACACAAGGCTCCAGGTCATCCAAGCTTCGGTTGAAATTAATATCGGAATTCGAAGAGGACTTGAAAGGATTGTTTTGGGTTTGTGTTTATATGCTGAGCGAGCAGTTTAATTCCAGCTGCCACTATCAGCAAACAGCACTTTGGTGCAAGTCTCACACATTTACATAAAACTCTAACAACAAAGCCTGTGTGCTCCCCAGCTATTCTTTCAATCAGAGTAACACCTGCTGCCAACTTTTTTATACATTTTGGAAAATGCTCCTCTCTGCCATCTGTTTTGTGGTCTGAGCACATTTTCTTAAATGAAAAGTTGACTGGCAGTTTGAAAAAGCAACTGCAAAAGTGCCTTTAGTTGCTCTTAAAGTAGAGAGGAAGCACCCTGGGTTATAGATGAATATGGCAGTATATGAGCTTGTTTCTGCCAGCGACCCGGGGACCAGATGATGGAAACACTCCAGCAGAATTTACAGAGGCACAGTTTCCGGTGGTCTTAACAGTCAGAGGTCACTGCTGGGCTAACGTTTCATCTGTAAGACCGAATAATGAGGTCGTAGTGGATGCTAGCAGACAAGAGAGTCTGGACTGTGGTTAGCATCCGTCCGTCCACAGACCTGCCCCACACACACACACACACACACACACACACACACAGCAACAACTTGTGTTGTACTGGACAGCTTTAGGAATGAGCTGATTACCCTCCAAGCACCCTACCCTACCACCCCCGGCTTACACTAAGATCATATGAACAAGCGTCACCCAGGCAGTAAGTCAGTTTTTTACTTCTCTGTCAGTGATGTGGCAACAAACACAGATGTCATCCCATTAAATATGGTTTGTGTCGTTTTCTTTTGAGGTTGCAAACACAGAACACATCCATATATGCACAGATTGCTACGACCCCCTGCCTTACACACATGTATTTAGCCCCCCCACCGGCAGAGCTCTGTAATTACTGCGGGCAGATTAGCATGGAGGAAGTGACATGATCGTTCCTGCCACCCACAGTTTCCTCTTGCCTCACAGTATCGGTTCCTCTCCCTGCATGCACACAGGGCCCTCCATGTCACAAGTTACTAGCAAACACATGACTGTACCCAAAACACGCACAATTCAGTGAAGATAACTACCTAGATAACACAGACAGTGGTAAATAAAACCTTGCTTTCCCATGGTGAGAATCATCCAGCGTTCGCATTTTTGGCTCTATCCTAATCTGTAATCTGAGATTACATCTAACCTAACAGATTACATCGCTCAACTGGACATTACTGTGGAATTGCTAAAAGAACAGATGACAAAACTGTCTGAACTGAGGCTAGCCTACAAGCGTGTGGCGCAGGACCGTCTTCTAACCCTATGAGATCATGGTCGGGCTTCTAGCCAGCGATACTGGTTCAATCTGCACAAAGACGTCTTTGTTTATCAGTGCTTTATTGTGTGTGACAAATGTGATGCCAACATACAACACTGTTACAACTCAATCTCACGAGAAATAGATACCAACAAAAGAAAGCTATGCTCCCCTAGGGTCCTGGTGAAAAGATGACAGCGAGAAGAAACACAGAGCACAAACAAACAAAAATACTCACATAAACAGCCACAGTACACACATTTACATGTAAATACACACATAAACACAGGGGCTGAAAGAGGAACTAACGTCACCCACAGGATCTTATTTATAGAGACTCTGAGCAGAAACACAAAAACAATGGACCCACTGTGCTGAGAAGAACATGGGTAAATAACACTCTGCAGGAAATGCAAATGAAGGAGTCTGACACCAGGGCCATTTGATGGCACCTGGTCTTTAGTTCAAGTAGATCTTAGAGGCTTATCTCCACAGTTCATGCGCTAAAATGGAAGCAGTAGAAACAGTAAATTCCAATAGTCTGGATGTGCATTCCCATGTATGCTTGATTCTGTAATTTCTCATGTTAATACTGTGAACTAGAGCTGAAACAATTAGTCTATTAATCAAGAAATGTAAATGGCAACTATTAGCAATTTAAAAAAATGTATGAATAATTTTGGGCTTGACTGTATATACACACATACACTAATAAGACCGACCGACCGACCTTTGTCTCATGTGATAGCAAATTCAATATCTCTTGGAGTCTTAGTCTAGCAGATAACTACAACTTGGGTGTGATTGGCATTTTTGCTCCTTTCTGACATTTTATAGACCAAACAATGAATAGTTTGTGAAACAATGAAAATAGTCATTACTTGCAGCCCTAAAAGATGGTCTTGATCGGGTGGGTCTGCATTTTAAACCTCGCTCGGTCAATTGTCATCCTATTGTATGAAAATATTTTCGGAGTATTTTGGCTTATTTTTATTTTGTCTACCTAGCACTTGAAAACAAACATGAAACAAAAATTTCAAAATTTCCAGTGATGAATTATAGGGAATATATGTACACTACCGTTCAAAAGTTTGGGGTCACATTGAAATGTCCTTATTTTTGAAGGAAAAGCACTGTACTTTTCAATGAAGATGACTTTAAACTAGTCTTAACTTTAAAGAAA
>JAVQJD010042115.1:0-13180 GCA_036023655.1 Nannoperca australis
GCCCTTACAAGTCTGATGAGACATCTTGTTGTTTTCCATCATGGTTCTATGCACTTTATGTAAAGCTCTTATTTGGAAGTCGCTTTGGATAAAAGCGTCTGCTAAATGCCTAAATGTAATATAATGTATTTAAGATATTTGAAAGTGGTTAATATGGAGTGATAAAAAGTGTTCTATTTTTCTTTTCTACTGGGGCTCATACGTGAGGGAAAGGTGGTGTACCTGTCTCTCTGTGAGGTCCAGGTTGACGGCGATCTCGTAGCGGCGGAGCCTGGTCAGGTAGTTATGGTGGGTGAACTCAGCTTCCAGCTCTCTCAGCTGCTCCTTGGTGAATGCTGTGCGCTCCTTCCGGGCCTTGCAGCTGGAGTCCACCTTAAAACTGGACTCCTGGATATCTGGAGAGAAACAGAACGGAAATGTATGTTGTGCAAATGACTTTCCTTAAGGCTGTTTGCTGCCAAATTAATATATATATATATATATATAGATATTCTTAGCATTTTTTTAGAGGAAGGCGTGCATTTATTTTGCATACTTTTCTCATCACATTTGTTCTAAATAAGAGGAAAAAATTAAATGTAGATATGACACATTTTCATCCTCTCTTCTTTCTATATAAGGGGTTAGGGGCCCAGTTTGTCTTACATGGTGATTCAACATTTGACCAACAGACACCATTATTTTCATTTTACTCACAGCTAATCTGATTTGAATTAGCTCTCCAGCCATTTTGTGAACAGCCTCTAGTTGACTATTAAAGAGACCTTAAGGACCTTTCCAACTAACAAACCACAACTCCAAAGACTCCTTAGTGAGAGGCCCCTCATATAGTAAACACCAAAACCAGCACTTTAAAAGAAGACCACCCTGACCTGAGCTCAGAGGCTTGTTCATCTGCAGCGTGTGTGCAGAGTATGCACGTATGTATGTGCACATTTCTCTGAGGGTGCATGTATTTTGCCCGCCTTCTGCCTTGATTTCTCTATTTATGCGTATGCACATTTAAGTACAAATTCATGCATTTGAACATTCATTCATGGTGTGTGTGAGAGCATATCGGCACAGGGCAGGGGCCACCAAACCAGCCGCAGAGGGACTGAGTTAAGAGAGGAATGCAGTGGAACATCGTTAAAGCCTCTAACAAAAGAACAAAGGTGCGGATGTGTCCAGGTCTGAGTGCTACGTGGTTGTGTGTGTCTCAGAAGAGTTCCCTCCGGAGCACTCGGGGGAGATTCACATTAACTCATCTCTACATGACAGCAAATACATCAGGGAACAGCCTGAGATATCTCTATGAATGTGGCGGTCAGTTTTGTTGCGTCGAGCAGTAAATGTGGTTTGAGCTACACTGACATCAGTCTTAGAATTAAAACTGTGAACACACACAGAATCAGTATCCAAGCTCTCAGAAGACAAGAGTTGTGCAGTTTATTGCTAAGATTTATAGATTCCTCTGCTTTCATATTTCCTGGGAAATTGTAGAATTTTAAACCTCATTTACCAGGATAAATATTAATGAAGGCTAGTTGATTTAACTTTCAGTAAAACCTCTCTTGTGTATTAAAGGGGAAGAGTTTGGGTTATAATTGTGCATTGGTAGCGACACTAGCAGCTGATGTAATTTCTAGAAAATGATTCTAATTTGTCAAAGTGAGAAGTTTTGCTTGGTGCTTGCCAGAGCAGCCGGCCAGAATGGGAAATGCCTGGGCCAGATGGGACTGGGCAGACCAGGACGTGTGTGTTTGTGCACACGTGTAGTGCATACCTGCTAATGTGTGCAAACGTGTGTGTGCTGGAGTACCCATGTGTCGTGCCAAAAAACGTTATTGTTGTTGTTTAAGTGGCATTAACAGCGCTGCCCTGAGTGTGCCGGCACTGCCTGACCTGGAGCTGTGTCAAGCAGGTTTAGTTGGACTGAACACCTGGCAGGGCACATACTGGTTCTCACTAAACAGGCCCCCAATAAATATCCAGCACAGTCAGAGACTGTAAACTTGCAGGGAGAAGGCTTCTGCACCCAGCAGGGTCCCAAAGACAAACAGCATTTGGTGCCTTTTTGGATGGATGCTGCAAAAGTAGTTTGTCTTCATCAGGACTGAATTAAAGCTGTTGTAAATGTTTGAAAGCAAAATACCCCAGGCGAAAATGACACGTGTGACTGATCACGTAATTTGTGTGTGTAAAAGTCAGAGCCAGGATTTCACAATGAGTTCAGATGTTTTATTGGTAGCACTTTATTTAAACCTCCTTATTTATCATTTGTAAGAAGTAATTAATTAAGAAATGATTTATAACACACTATAACATTATAATGTATTCATGGGCAGACAAAATAGATGGGTAATTGATAACATAAATGATATATAATAAATTGTCTTCATGAGTTTGGATCACATTTAAACCCACCTGTGAATGATTTGTATGTGTACAAACTGTTAATAAATGCTTTATAACACACTGTAAGATTTGTTCATATGTAGAATCATGCAGCCGTGTCATTATGCTTTCTTTACCTTTTATTATAATTACACATAATTCTCTTTAATAAGAGGAGTTATAATTAGTGACAAATATATTAATAAACACTTCAAAAATTATGTAGCAAATAATCTGAATTTTAAAGGTTTGTTATATTTATCAAAGTGTATTGCAACCCTTCATTAAGTGTTTATATGCTGCTAACAAATGTTAACTAGGGGGCAAAAATGAAGCGTTACTGTTTGATTTTATTAGGAAACAACTTTTTTTCATATTTGTTTTTGTCCTCAATTTATCAGAAATTACAGACAATTAAATACAATCGTAATAATAAAAGTATTGTCAGATTTGCTTATTGTAGCTTGTTTATTTCAACCCCCCTGTTACATATTGTAGTGAATTATTGACAGAATTATTGGTTAAACTTTACATTGTAGTCAGTCAGATACCAGTGGGAGTTTTCCAGTGCACCACTTTTCCATATCTGAATAAATACACAAGCAGAGTGTATAGCAGCTCTGTCTGTAATGTGAAGGCCTTCAGGGCATTTTCCTAATATATGCTCTTCTACCAGCTAGTCAATACAAGACTGAAAGGCTCTTTTCTGAAACCAAGAACTGATGTAGTGGTCAGACATGTTGCATGCACTCAGTGGGAGATTGTGTTACGGCTTAACGACAGGAAAATGTCAATGGATAAGAATGTAAAAAGTGGGCTCACAGGCAAAGTGATTTTACCAGACGTGGTCTGGCATGTTTTCAGTGTAGAGAGTGGAGGTTACAATAAGGTAAGGGGGGGGGTCTTTACACCCCCACCATCTTCTTCAATTGGTCATGTAGTTTTTCCAAATAATTGTTCGTGCTCTTTATAATTGATATGGTTTGGTTACACTTGGACAAAAATATGGTCATAACGAAGCACTTTAACAATACCTAATTCTACTGTATAACTTAAATGGTAATTTCTGAAGCATTACTGTATCAAGGAGCAAACTCCACCTATCTAATACTCTGAGTGAATTAAAATAAACACATTTGTCACCACGGAGCCACAGTGTTTTCTCCCTATAGCCAAATCTCATTTCAGATGTTTGAAAGAAACTTTCTTATAGCCTTACAAGGTTTTACTAAAAGCTACATGAAAGTCTCCAAAGTAGAAATGCGCAGTATTTATTCCACATCTTTTCTTTCTTTTTAGCTGTTGAAGTGCATATGTCACTCTTTTTGCATAAATCATCATCTTTGTGAGGGAAACAAAGTCACCAGACTGAAATGTTCTTTTAGAAAACAGTTTTCACTGATGAAATGTGAACGCTCCAGATGTGTTGGTTGCGGTTTTATTTTCACTCCGCCAGGCTGAAATTCTGCACATTAAATCTTTTAGATTCAGTTTGAATGTAAACACTTCCTTTAGTCTGTGTAATGTTATGTGTGAAACTACTTTGTCATGGTTATCAGTTACTTTGATCGGGGGAGTAAATTGCACTGTAATCCCAAAGCATACAATGGTACTATTTAAAAGCTTACAACACAACTGTAAGCAAATAAGGATATGTAAGGATACATAGTGTTTAGCAGAGGACCCTGCTGGGAATAGCATGTAATATGAATATTATCATTAAATATCATTAGACAATCAGAGTTTTGGGTGAAAAAGTTATGAAATGATTTATTTGCTGATTCACAAACTACTACAGAAGAACTGTGTATTAATTAATTTCACAAATTCTCTTTTCAGACATATAATTTTATAATAAATAATAATAAATACAGTCTGAGACACCTGTGAGGTCTTAAACCACTTTTCTCCACAAAAGCCTGATGTCATTTTTACCATCATCCTGAATGAGGCCATAGTGTTAAAAACAATAGTCTATTTCCAACGGATACTGGAGCGCAATGAAACGTTCACATGGCTCATTAATCATTTGAGCCTTTTGAAAGCACTTGGACAATAAGAGGATGCAACTGCTACTTAAAGTATGTGTCTTAAACACAAAAGTCTTGTCACCTACTCACCTTTCACATAGCTATCTGCTGAGAATGCTGCTTTAAGACTGATTTGGTGAGGAAATAGAGAGAGGATTTGTGTCATTGCCAGCTGTGATACAGGGCACGGAAGAAATCCTTAACCTTGAAATACTCAACATTTGCTGAACTTTAAATGGAGCAACAATGGGATAGCATTTTCTCTACACCTGTGTGCAGAGGTTTGGCAATAAATAAATAATAAAATCATGGCATTACTGTCAATTTTTCTTTTTTTTTTTTTTTGCCAGATCAAGAGTTGGGCACCTTTCCATGTTTCCTTCTCATCTTTTCTTTATATCTCCACCACCATATACACCAGTGTACAGTAGAAAAAGAGGAATTTTCACTATCATTTTTAATACTTCCAAATGTGCATTTTATTACTGTATGTTTTCCTTTTCTAAGCCTCCTGTGGTGAGCTTTTGGATGCTCTTCTTTCCCTATAAACCACCACACTCCAGCTGACTCCCATCTATCCCAGTGCACCCTGACTCACCTGTGACATCTCTCTTCCTCTTATTGGAGCTCTTCTTATCTGAGTCGGCTGACGCCACGCTCTGCGGTGAGTATTCTCCGTCCAGGCACCCGGGCACGGCCCCTGGCAGCCTGTCTCCCCCTACACTGTCCAGCTCAGGCCCTCCACCTCCACCGCCACCTACCACTACAGGGGCTACGACGGGCGGGCAGGCCTCGGGCGCTCTCACCCGTGTCTCACAGGGGTTGAACCAGTCAGCTCTCTGGTAACCCCCCTGGCTCTCCTGGTACAGTCTGTCGTCGCGAGGGTAGGCTGCGTGCGGCGCTGTCGGCACCAGGCAGGAGCTGGTGAAGTCTGTGTAGGCCAGGAACTCTGGCTTCTGGTGGAGGGAGAAAGGGGCCTGCTGGTAGGGCGACTGCAGATTGGCTCCTGGGACCCCTGAGTGAGGGTTCCTCATGCAACCCCAGATTGGGCTGCTGGGGTGGGCGCTCCGCATGCAGCTGCTGGCTGGCTGATCCATGTTGATGCAATAACACTTCACACAATCTTGATAAATGTCTTATTACAAGTATTTTCCTTGTTGAGGAGATGCAGAAAGATCCCTCAGAAAGTTAGTTAGGACTGGAACTCTGTATCTTTGTCTTGAGAAGAATCCACTTCAGCAGGCTACATGCACATCATCGTCTTATTGCATCCACCTCAGGAATACTCACTTCTGTCAGAGGCTGTTGACTCTTCTACAGCCCAGAACGCGTGAGGATAGTTGCCTTCCTGTGACAGCGTGTTTCCCTCTCTCTCTGGGATCATTTGTGACGTCCTTTGGAGCCTGACACACTCTCACACACTTTCCCTCGATCTTGCTCTCACACACCCTCTCTCCCTGACTGATTTGACTGGCTTGCGGCTCGGCGGGAGAGCTGCATCCGCAACTGCATGACTCCCCTTCTCGGGCTGGCTGTTTTCACAACTCTTCTAAGGCATTCTTGACAAGTGAGCCCTCCTCCTTTTTAAACGTATAGGTGGGAAAGAGTGGCAAGTTTATGGAGTGTAACGTGAGATTGCAGAGGAAGAGCCCGGCCGGCCACATGTTGGTAGTACCCTCCAACCAACCCTGCCTCATCAACTATTAATCACGGGGGAAATTTTATATGCACATCTAATGGGATTTCCAGACATGGGGCTTTTTAAAGGGACATTGTCTGTAAAATATAAAGCGAGCACCCACCCACATGAGAGCTGGGGACCCCGACTTATTTCACCTCCTTAGCACTTTCTGACACCCAATTTAGTTCCTTTTTTGACACCCTTTAGAGGAAAGTTAACCCTAACCCTTTCCCTCTGCACCCCTGATCTCTGCTTGTCCTCTCCAATCTGAAAAGTCCTTTTTTCTTTCTCTCTTTTCATGGCTGTGTGTGTGTTTGACTGTGCACATTAATGCTACACACAAAATCCACCTGGCTGGACTTTCTTTAACTCTGAGGTGATAGAAGGACTGGATTTAATATTGGCTATGCAGACTCTCACACCTCTCGAGGTTTTCTCACTTCAGTGAAACACAATATGAAATTTCAGATCCATATTTCAACAACACAAGCTACTATTTCTCTATGCAAACACACTGACTGAGGGATTGTGCTATTTTTGTTTTGAATGTGTGTTGTGTTTCTGTGTGGAGCCCTTCTTTCTTTTTATGTTAGAGATATTAAGCAGCAGCAGCAGCAAATGTGTGTGACAGTAGTCACATGTAGATTAACCGCATTTGGATGAACAGAGATGTAATTATTCAATTTTCTGATCACCGATTTTTAATCTTTGCAGGCTACTCACGATAGAAGCCACTTCCCCATGAAGTAATGTCTCTAATACTATTAAAACCTTTTTGGCTAAACCAAAAATTGGACTCAATTTCAGCATATCCGTTACCCAATAAACCCACTGAACCACACTTTACAGAAATGCACAGTTTTTCTTCATGCTGCTCATATTTGTGAGCTGAGGTTTGCCTTCCTTGTGTGTCCTCACTTTGCTCCTGACCTCTCAGAAAGGAGGGACGGTGGATCACACCTCCATTGAGGGGAGAGAGAAAGAGAGAAGGCGAGACTGTGAGATAAAGGGCAATAGAGAAGCAGGAAAAGGGAATATGAAAAAAGAGCACCTAAGAGAAAGGGAGAACTTGTTTTGTACCTCTGCTGGTGACTATTTAATAGCCAGAAAGAAAGAAAAGAAGAAAAATGGGCTAAAAGTAACTAAAATTCCTCTGTATTACTCTCTGGATGCCACAATATACTCTGACCCTCTTTTGACCACACTGCATTCAGTTGCCACAAAATCATTCAAGAAAAAGAGAGGAGGAAAAAACTCTGAGAGACAGATAGAAATAAATAAAAAGATCTAAACCTCCACTGCCACGAAGGTGAATGAAAGAAATAAAAAGTAACACAAGACATAAAAAGAGGACAAGAGAAAAATCGGATTAAGTGAAAGCCAACAAAACTAGGAGTGGACGGAAAGTCAGATAGAGAAAGAGAGACAGAAAGGAGAGTGTTTGAGGTCACACACCAAACCCTTTCCATTTACCCAGCGAATTGTTGAGCCATGAAGCATCCCTCGCTTTTACTGGCAGCCTGAGCCCCGGCTGCACCGCAGGGAGCAGGGGTTACACTGCATTTGTGGTCAGAGCAGGGGCCATCTGTGTGTCAGTATAAATTAGAGTGTGTGTCTGTGTGTGCTGTGAAAATATATGTCAGTGAGAGTGTGTACGTGTCTCCATGAAAAAGATAAAGGGAATTTTGTGAATGTGAAAGAAAGTCCTAAACATTAAAAACATTTGGACATTTTATGCCTCTATCTGATAATGACAGTGGAGAGAGATAGGGAATGTGGGGAAAGAGAGCGGGGGGAACTACATGTAGCAAATGGTCCGGCAAGCTGGGGACTCAAGTTTTTAAAGTTATTAAATCCGGCTGACACCAGAAAATGGCACTGAAATATTTGAATCTGCTGGTCTTTGTGAAATATTTACTCCTCACAATAGATTTCAGACCTTCTTCTCTGTACTGTGTGTTGTACTCCGCCCTAGCATTTCGTTATCAGGATTGTACATTCTTTAATTCAATAAAGTTTTATTGTTGAAAAAGGTTCTGAGAGCTGGCTAACAGACAGTTAGCAAATTAGTCACTCAGTTGAGTAAAAATAGTTATTTGTACGACTCCTATCTCACTCTCTGCAAATAATTCCTCTTTTGTGGAACAGTTTATACTCCAATACAGGAGGTTAAATAAAAGTTGATGGTGCAACACAGCTAACAGTGGTTAGCCACTCTTCCAAAGTTCAGCATTGTCAAAACCGTTTAGTATTCAACGGTCAACGGTTGCCTATTAAGTGGAGGTTGATATTTAGACGTTGCACCGGGTAACATGTTCCTTTACTAACACACACACACACACACTGTAGTTTATATTGAGTAAATCTCACATTTGGCATCCTGGTGCCCCAAATACTCACCAATGGACTAAAAATATATTCATCCTCAGCTGAAAATAGTTCCCTACATATATTTCCTCCTGTTTAAGTAATGTTTGATTAAAAAAAACTACAGAGCACAGCTGTTTCAGGCATTTTATAAAATCAAAACTACATATTTGTGACCCATTTAAAAAAAATTATATTCTCAGTAATAAAAACATAATTTGTGTGTTTGTTTGAGAAACCCTGAAGCGAGTGTCTCAGTCATACTCACCAGGGATTGCAGATGAATGAGCTGGACATGAGTCACATCTCCCCTCACCCTGCCGACAACCTGTTTCTGTCTGTCTAGCTGTGTGTGTGTGTGTGTGTGTGTGTGTGTGTGTGTGTGTGTGCGCGCGCACGCATGCGTGTGTGTGTTACTGTGTTTGTGAGAGAAAGGGAGAGCATGAAAAAAAGAAAGTGTGTAAGAGAGTTTTCATATATACACATACGCTATGTGAGTTTTCTAAACTGTTGCTATGTGCATGTTCTCATACTTCTATATATATATTAATGCATGAATGTGTGTGACCATGTGTGAGTGTAAGTGTGTGTGTTTTCATCTGATCCATCTTCGTGACAGTGGCAGGATTAGGGTCCTTCATCAGTCTCTTGTGTCTGACAGCGTGACCCCCTGTGACCCCACGTTCACCTGGGTCTTACTGGACTGTGGGAGAAGCTTATCTCTGCTACTGTGCTGGGGAGGAGCGGGGGATGAATATGAGGAGGAGGGACAGGGAAAAGAGAGCAGGAAAAGGGGAAGAGGAGAAGAAGCAAAAAGGCGTATTTAATTAAATACAACATAAAAAGCAAATGTTAACATCCAAGATTCTGTGAAACCCTTCTAGGGTCTCTGTGGCCTCATGTCTAGTTAATTCACTCCACAACTGTGGACCCATCAGTGCCACTGAGATAGTATCTGCTGCCCAGCTGACAGACAGATAGGAGCCAGTAAACAAGACTACTGGTTAATTCTCTCCTGCTGGCAGGTTTGTACTCATTGCATCATATTTTATGAGGCTTGGCATGTAAAACCTTATTCAAAGTAAAAAGTATTTGTGCATATGGACCACAGAATGTATTATTGTGAATATAAACCTGTGAAAATATTGTATTGTACAATAATACAGTGTAGTGTTTAACCATATTCCATATAATTTTCTGCTCAAATAGTCTTTCATGAGGTCTAGTGTAAACAAGCAAAACCGAGGAATAGCTGGAAGTGGTTATTCATGCCCAACCTGTTTCAATAACAATTTATAATGCACAATAGACTGCATAAACAGCTTCAGGCATTGAGGCATTGAGGGAGATGGATAGTGTGTTTTTATTCTTGAGTTTGCCAACAGTATTACCTAAAGTCATTAGCTGTGTTGGCTAAGTGATGACAAATGGACTGGATTTTGAGGTTGCTTAGCCAAAAGAGGAGGATGCTGCCAGCACCTCGACTGTGAAGACTTCAAAGTAGAATGTTGTTTTGTTTTTTTTCTTACACAATTAAAGCCACATAAACTGATTTTTTGGCCACTTGGGGACAGTGCTGCAAGCTGTATACACAACACTGACATATCATCACCTTATAAAATTGATAAAGTGAACGTGTTAGTCTATTTACACATCCAGCAGACACAGAGAAACATTAACATTTATTTGATGTAGTGTTTTTGGCAATCTAGCCAATGAAAGTCTAATGTGCACTCCCCTTTTAGCTCTGTTTTGGTCTCTACCCACTCCTGAGGAAAAACTCTGGCTCTTTAGCTGCTAACTAGTTCACAACCTAGTCGCTAACTCCAGTTTGGTGCTGGTCAGTAAGTACAGCTGATTTATTATATAAAAACAGCTGCCAGAGTGGTGAGCCTGAATCTAAACAGTAAAGTTGGGGGTTATAAAACCAAAACAATTAGATAAAAGATGCTAAATAGCACTTTGAACTATGGCTGTGTTCAAAAACCTTTTATAAGATATACTTGTCAATCTCATTTTACTTTAAAAAAAATAATTTATAACATGGGCTGCCATATATTGAAATACATCGAGTGAACAGTGATGCCCTTTTCATTGGGCAGATACAATGGTTAGGGGTGGCTTGTGATAACTGGGGCTACTTTAGCTGACATTTGGGTGGATTTCCCCAACTGAAAAAAGATCCATTACATCACCAGACAGCCATCATGTTGGACAAACCAGCGAATGAAATTGGTGTTAATTGATTAACAAATGGTGGAAATAAAAACCCGGCATCAAATAATGAGTGTTTTCTAAAGCAATATAATGCCTGGCCACAACAGTACAGCTCTCAGCAGTTTTACTAATGGCTCTGTTGCAAAGACTTGGCTCAGATATTAATATAAAATGTGTGGATGTCTGACTGACAGACCGATCCATCATAGAAACTATTTTTGTTCCAATTTTATACCAAAACTAGGAATAATCTGCTAACTATCTGACGATTGCTCTTGAAAATCTATTGTTTGCAAGTATTACAGCATTTACACATGTGTATGTATGTGTGTGTGGGAGGGTGGAAGGGAGGGGGGGCACCCACAGGTGCTAATAATCACATATGATCCCATATGATTGGACTCAGGTGTTGCTATTGTGAGGGAATATTATTGCTCTCAAAGGCTTGGCCTCTCATCATCTACCATTGTGAAGTTGTTTACCATTTTTCCACAGTCAGATTTTCAGACACTATGCTACAAGTTAAAGCCAGTTTATATCACAATATATCTGTCTGAAATTCAAGGCTTTGGATCATTCTTAAAAGTAAACACTAGCGAGAGCATGGAGGTCGAAGAAAAGCTTTATTGGTCAGCTGCACATTTATTTTACCCAGAAATAGATTTACTTTAAACCTGCAATATCTGACTTTTTGGATTAAGTAGAAAGAAGCTATAAACACAACATGAAATATTATAACCTTTAAAGTTGATATTGTGAAACTGCCTATTCAAACATCTAGCAGATAAGACGCAACATTAGCATTTATTTGGAGTCGAGTTTGAGTCCACCTGATGAATGTAAGTCCAATATTCACTCTTTTTTTCTGCTCTCCATCTACTCCTGTGATCCACTGGCCACTAACTTTGCCTGTCTGCTGTTTAGTGCTGATCAAGTCATCACGAGAGTGATGGGAGTGAACCAAAACTGTAAAGTTTGAGGCCGTAAAATGAAAACAATGATCTGAAAATCACTAAAGTGCTGCACAGATCTGAGAGAAACAGAAGAGTTGGGCGATAATTCTCTGTGGATTCATCACTATAATCAACGCTACCACATAAAAGTAGTCATGTGATACAATGGTAATATAACAATATTGATTGTAGCCATATTGAGCAGGTACCGGACAAATATGTGTATGAAAATGAGGAGAGATTTGTTCTTCAAAGTCGCACATAAACAACAGCAAAGACATACTGAAGCCTGCTTTATTTGAATGAAATTAAAAATATCAAATGCATTAGTGAAAAGTACCAGTGGTACAAAATGGATTCCAAATCAAAAGATTTTTATGTCTTCTAGTGAAACTGTCACCTGGGTTAGTGTAAAGAATGAATTGATAGTCCTCTAAAATAACATTATGTTTTTTATATATTTGCTTACATTTTTTGATTGGCAATAGTTTTAAAATAAAACAAAGATATGTCAAATACTTGATTTGGGAATGAACTGGGAATAAATAGTTATTCTTGTAGTGCACTGAATGAGAACTGACCCCAAACATGCTGTCTTGTCTTATACGTTTCCATCTTCCATGTTGGGTCGTGTTACAACATGAAAACAGCTAATGTTTACCTCACCGACACTATACCACAAAAACTAATTTCCCTGTTGCCACAGTATTACCACATACTGTATAATGAGCAGGGCCAGGCTGGGTCTGAGGAAACCAGGCTACTGATTTCATTGGCAACAACATCAAACTTTTGTTCCAGCCACATTCTCACTCAGCTGTGGGTCAAAGCATGAGTTAATACTTCATTCATGGAAAATCAATTGAAGACTGCTCTCTAGTGGTTTACAGCTGGAACAGCAAAAAATAAGCCCAAACCTTCACCCACTGAGGAGTCAGTTCATCTTCTTATGGACAAAGTGTTTTTTAGTTTTATTTCAGACATTGATTGGATTAGTAGATTTCATTATTACCATTTACATGTTTTCAATACAGAAGCACATTTTTTAAACCTTAAATCCAGGTTGTTTGTCTTATTCAAGACGTCCATAAAATGCTAGTCTTCAGTCTCAAAGGTAGCTGTTGTGCAGAACAGCTTAGTGGCAGGATGCAGCATTAATGCCATGAAGAAAAATCTGTTACATTCACTTGCTTCCAATGTTGTGCAACTAATGTGCTTTTGTATGTTTGCCAGAGACAAATAAATCAATATAGCTCAAAATAGTAACCTTCCATCCATCATATTTGACAGTGCATTCCAAATTTCAGGTTATTTTAGAAGGTACGAATCTGGCCACAGAGCTGCGTGCTGCTATTGGGGAATATTTGCACACACACACACACACACACACACACACACACACACACACACACACACACACACACACACACACACAACACACACACACACACACACAGGATTCAGGGGTTGAAGATGTCAACATCATTATTGTCTCTGCAGAGTGACAGTTACTTCCCACAGAGCAAAATAGTGCTAAACCAGACCACAATGTGTTT